>DWDW01001212.1:0-12101 GCA_018245635.1 Mimoniades versicolor eupheme
GCTGGAACATGTGTTTCCTCTCAGAATGGGAGGGCTAAGGCCATAGTCTGCCACGCTGGCCAAGTGCGGATTGGCAGACTTCACACGCCTTAGAGAATTATAATCACCATAATAATCCACAAATATCAGTCACTTACGGATTTCAATGTTAATAATTAAAGGTTTAGGTACCAAATTAATTTGGTACGGTTGTATTCTTAAATGGAAGATCTTTAATCTTAAGCACTAAAGTGAAAACCGATTTCTAAATTATAACAAAAGTTTTAAAGCAATGTGCAAACGTTACGATTTCGCCTAATACTTTGCACTTACCAAACGGCGCCGCAATCTTTATATCCGTTAACGTTGCTAATCGATTTACTGATTTTCCTTGTGTTTATTTTTTTCGTGGCACTAATCGAATATTCGATATTCTTGTTGACATGTAAAACTGATCGGGATCGTGGAAGGTCGGCGAGGTTGAACGATTTCGGCATCGCTCTGGCGGGGATTACGTCCTTCTTGTTCTCATATTTCTGACATTCTATATGCTCCTTCACTCTGTTTAGGAAAGTCACTATTTGCTTAAGTAAAGCTATGTGCATCTGTCTGTTCGCTTCAGTCTGAAAATAATTCATGGCAATATTGGCAAATAATACAATGAATAAAAATGGCAAGCATATATATTGAAAACAATGTCAAAATCGCCAAGCCTTTCGCTATGTTATTCGCAACGCATTGAGCATTTAGAGGCATAAATAATTAACGTGAGGTCGTGCTGTTGCGTGCGCTGCTACAAGCACATGTACTTTTGACGCCAAAAAACTATTGGTGCACCAATAGCAGAGCATTATAGGAATGACTAATTTCACGGTACTAACGCATGCACATACCTGTGCGAGCTGCCATCGCAGCGTTTCCACTTCCATGTTCAACGCATTCACTTCAGTTCGTTGAATGTCGGTATTCTTCAGCACCGTTCTGATCGGAGACTTCGCAGCCTCGCCATTCTGCTCCATATTAACAGATTTGGAAAGTTGAGAACATAGCTCAATACTTTCTGGAGCCTGCAACAATGACACAGATTCTAAACATATTGTGACGATAAAAAACTGTGCCGCTAACAGTAAAGCATCATTATATTACAGACTAACGACGAGCTGTAGAATCATGCGTGTTTTAGAAATGATTTCACTTAAATTGTTGTAGTCATCCGGGTTTCAAATTGTCGCTTAATCATGGGAAAATGCTCGCTTTGAAAGTTACATGCATTACTGTTTTATTCAGTCTGTCTATGTTTCTAGATTACGCGTTCAGATTAACATCAAAGTGTGCTTGAAATTGACTATAATGAACAAAACACCGGTGGTTCTATTCCATATGAAGCCGCAATGTTGTCATCATTGTTGCCACAGTGGTAGTCGACACAATGATTCTCCAGAATTGCTTTTGCACGTCGTGAGACACGTCGTGAGACACGTCGCAATTACATTATGCAACAGGAGCCTGTATAAAAACTAATCAAATAACGGAATTCTCATTAGAATCCGCTTTGTGATATTGCTATACAAAAAACATGGGAGTAAACCTACATGTATCTAATTGGCGGTGTCATAGCCGTCCCACGCTTTTGCTTCGAATGTTCTGCTTATTGACCTCCATGTGAACAATGAAAAAACCAACCGGCACCCGTTATTTGTTTTTATCAGGTGACAGTTACGTGCTGAAAATCATTAATCGGTCGAAATCGACCGGATTATTTGTTGTCTGCGAGCAACAAGGAGCCGAGAACAATAGCACTTGCCGAATGGTAACCGCCTATGATACCGTAGTACAATACGGGTCAATGGGCATTTGGTCTATTGGGGATTAGTTTGTTCGCCTGTGGACGTTACATTACTATTTTCATCGGGGAGTTGATTTGAGGGTAATTACTATTGATAATCTGGCACGGCAACCGATCTGCCAAGTCAAACAACGCTGAGCATGGATTCTCCTTCCTCGCATGTGAATATATGAATGTTAATGGTAAATTTCGTTTCTTTAAAAAACGTTTACTGATATTTAAAAATTTAAAACAATCCTGGTTGTAATAATAATATATAATAACAGCTGTTAATGTATCTTATTTGGAACTTATTCAAACAGTTCAAGCTGTAAGTGCGTAGTCGGCCTCAGCTGACTCCTACCTGGGGTAATATGGCAGCTAAGGGCAGCTGAGATGCAAACTACGTTTGAATAGAAACCGTATTGCATTGGCTATCATTCCCATTGTCTACGAAATGTCGTGAATGATAACGTCGTGAGGAAACCTTACAGTTCGCCATACCTATATGTAGTGCTCGGAGGCATGTAACGTATTTTCATCGTACACTTGGCCAATGTGGCAGACTGTGGCCTTAACGCTTTACATTCTGAGAGGAGATCAACCAAGATGTGTGACCAACAGGGAGACGATAAAAAGGTTGCCGACGATACGTACCTAATATTAATAAATGCACATAAATTCTAAAGTGCAACCGTACACACACAAATACTGTTGTTAAATGAACGATGCCGTGGATGTCGGTTATGGTAAATTAAACACGCATTTAATCACCCTATACTTGGTACAAACACGTAAATCCGGCACATTGTTACATATTGATGTGACTTTTTTTTCACTAGTGTTTCGCTTACAATGAATTAGTTAGGTATGTGTATAGCGGCTTCTTACAGTGATATGAACATGTAATCGCTTATATTAATATGATTAATTTTGTGTCAAGTTTCGCTTATATGAAATCCCTGTGTCCCAGCCACTCAAAGCGGTAGAAGTCAAACCGTGGGGTTTTAGCCGGTAGGAGTCCGGCATAACCACCTGCGTCTCCCCGTGACGCAGTGGTATCCACGACGGATTTCCCCACGATTATAAAAAATATAATTAAGCTGATCTTTCGTCACTTACGATTACATAAATCAATTTAGCGCTACCAACATTTATGCATGAATATTCTAAAGATCGCAAGTTTAAAAATTTGTGCGTTGTGAATAACTGGGTTATACATAGTTGATTTTATTTACGCTTTTTTGTGTGAAATTTACATGTCTTAAGATTATCCCCGCGTTAATTCGTTAAAGTGAAAACTAGTACAACTATTAGCTTCTGTGTTCGATGCTTCTATTTTCAGTAATACTAATGGAAGATTTCTTGTTCGTCTTATATATTGTTGAGAAATTTAGGATAAAGGAAAAATTACTTTTTTTATTTTTAAATTTGAACGCTCTTGCCGGACTCCGTAGTCTCTTCTATATGAACTTGTTCTATATTAGGCATTGCATCGTCACTTTCCATTAGGTAAGATCGATGTTATACGGTCAGTATAAAAACATGGCCATGGTCATATTGCGGATATAATGACATAGCAATGCACTATCCACCGGCGGGAAAATGCGGAAAATTCTCTTAACGAAAGCAAATCGAGCTCTTCTTTTTTATATCACAAATGTGCGAATGGACTTAACGATAAAACCATAAACTTCGTACATCCCGGATTAAGAAGACTATGAGAATTGTATCCTATCAATGTCGCATCTTGTTTTTTATGATCATACGTGTAACATAATCGGACACACACACACACACAAACACGCGCAACCGATGCATAATAATAATAATATTTTCGGACATTTCTGAACACTGTCATCGGATCGCAAAGTAGGCTCGAAGCGAAGCCTGGCTTATGGTTATATGTAATAAAACGCGAATGAAGTACTGACGTACATATAAATATTTACTCAAACAGATATTATTTTTCCATTGTCTAAAACGTCCGTAAAGCGTACTAGGGGCACGTATCCCTTCTAAATTGTATTGTAACTGTCTGAGTAGATGCAGGTAACATTGTAGAACGGAGGCGATAAACATCGACGAGTACAAGGACCTCGCGAGTACTTCCGCCGAAACCTCCGTACTACAATCGGCAGCATAGTAATCCGTCGTCCATGACCCTCGATTATGCCACACACCTCTCGAAAAGTTTTAGTTGTAACGTTTTAGTATTTTTTTGCTCGCTTCCAATCTTCATTCCGCTGACTGTTGTTATGATCACGGTAAAAAATCATACGAATACAGTCGTGTAGGTTGAGTTATTAACCGAATCATTCTACATTTTGATTTCTTGTATTTTGTTTCATTTTTTTATTATTATTATATCATCATATTGACTGCGTCGTTGGTCGTGTGACGATGGAGAAGTCCTGAGTTCAAATCGCGGGTCGGGCACTACTAAATTTTTCTAATTTAGATTTTCTAGTAGTGGCTCGTAGCATGGATGTGTTCCCGATTTATGGCAATAAACTCACCACCTATTCCATAGTAAGACGTAAGCCTCTAAAATTTTCTTATATATGGCCTAAATATGGGACACAGACGACCAGTCACCAATACCTGTGTCTGTACACATACAGACACAGACTGAAACGTAAAATGATTCATTAGTAATATTACGGTGTTAGATATTAATATATCAGTACTTTCTACTCCCGCCGGTGCGCACCAACCTCTCCTACAATTGCGAAAACATTGGAACAAGCACACACCGGCACGATGCTCCAGTGCAAATTAAGGGACTTATAAATCAGTGTCTGATGAATCCATTGGACATTTTAAAAACGCCTTTCGTCTCTGAAACTTTCTTACGAAGTATATGTACATGCTATAATGTGCGTATTATATAAATGCTGCACACTTACCAAGAAATACCATTAATATTAGTAATAAACGAAACCAAACTTCCTATACAGTATTTTGATATCATTAATATACCGATATTCTATATGCCATTGTTCGACGAATACTTATCATCGACCCCATTTCAACTGCCAACTGTTAAATTGTTTATTGTATTTTTAATCTCATCCGCTTTTAATGAATGGGCTACCGTTCCACGGAATGATGTGCCTACTCTCGATGACCTAATGAATTCATAACGGTCTCCGTTGTGAGCCCAAAACATTAACGTTTGTTGATAAACAACACGAAACGATCGCGAACTCGTTGCCACGCCTCGTTGGTAACCGCAAAAACACTTCTACACGGGCGTCATGCCGTAAGAGTGCAAAAAATATACAGCGATGAATACATTCCTTATTTACGCACACATATTAAAAATAATATGTATTTTCTGAAAATGTTGTCATCATTGACGCTTACAGTTAATATATCGGCTAAAATCAAATGTAATGCAGAGAAAAATGTGACCGAGTGGCCTACTTAACTAGTATCTTAGAACAGATTGGTTACAAGGTGTCGGGTGGCGTAGTGGTGCTGGGTTGCGCTGCTCGGCTCCTATGTCAAAACGCATCGACTCGGAACCGCGGATCAAGGTAACGGGCTATATCTCGGTTTACCAACGTGTCCCCCTGTCACAAAATGCAAACAGAACTAATCGTTAAGTGAATGGTGTTCCGATCGAACTCCACTAAACATTGCTTAGTGAGTTATAGTTTTCACTAGCGTTGCTCAGTGAGATATAATTTTCACTAGCGTTGCGCAACAGTGAGTCACGATCCGAAATTGTCAGTTGGGACGGATGGGATGGTTAGGTCGGTGAATTGTTCGCGAGGTGGGGGGTAGTGTTTGAAACGGCCGGTTCGTTGGCGTGGTGAGGCAAGCCCGTCATGCACAAGCGGCGACGCGTGACGGCGGCATCCGGTGCGGGCCCTAGGAAGCAATAACGACCGCCCTACCCTGCGCCATGTCCCGGCTGACAAGTGCACGTTCCTTGTTCGCGTTTATAGTACCTCACTATTATACAACTGATTGTTCTGCGACTATGGTGCATAAGCTATTGGAATAGTATAATGATTGCTCTAAACAAACAAGGATTGGCTTGTTTTAAATTTGGAATTTTAATATTAATAGCTGAACCTACTATACTGTCAAGCTTACTGTTTAATTCGGTATAAACAGACGATAATTCGTTGAGAATATAGGTCACAGACTTTACATAAAGAAACCGTCGCACCTACCACGCACGTCAGTCTTCGTATTATCATACATTGTTACCATGTTGCTTCTCAAGGACTATTTTTAATGCACGTTCTCCATCAATTGTTTGAAATTCGAACGCGTATACAATGCCCATTCTGTTAGCTTATTACACGATAACAACACCTTGTATTGTTGAAAGATCCCAATATGCGTTCATCTGAGATAACATCGAATAGATAAATTATTATATCTAAAATTTAAACGTTGATTGTGGAATGCCGTTGAGCATGCATCACGCAAAAACTGCTTGATTAATTTCGATATATTTTTTTTAGTTTCACATCTTAGTTAACTTGGCTACCTTGGGTTCTTATCTTAAAAAATATAACAATGTGAGTTATATGGGTCAAATATGATTAAACTGTTATTTTTTTTTTAAAAACCTTTGTACCATAAATAATGATTATGATTATGAATGATGTCATTTCATTCAAAGTTGCTAAAATTATAAAAATACCGTTATAAGCGTATTTTTTTTTTTAGATTAGAAGAGTGAATGTTTGTCTTCAACATTTTTCTAAGCATTAATATATATGTATTCATATGGATAATGTTACATCCAGACCGATAGTACTGAGTGAGAAGCGTCCCACAGCCAGCACAGCAAACAGTTTCGTTAGCCACTGAACAAACTGAGCAATCAAAGAACCAATTTGGAAGTATAATAATAATGAGCCCATGTGTTTATAAAAAAATAATGTTAAATCATGTCGTTGTATATAAAGCGATCTCGTAGAACCGAATAGAAACTTTCTCGAAACATCGACTAGTACCTACCTCGTTATAAACAAACCATCTACACGCTGGACCAACCGCGTTGGCTTATAAAAGCAAATCAAATGTAAACTTAATGAATAATTCCCACAGAATTACGGTGACATTTGAAATTTAAAGCACTCTCCAGTCTCCAGTGATCTGCTTATACAGCAGTATGTTACAAAACAAAGATTTTTCCAGTGACGCACGGACTTTTTTTTACGCCGCCCATTTTTTCATTACTATGTAAGAGTTGACGGTGTTTATTCGGGTTATTTCCAATATTTCTGTTGATCGATTATGGGACAGAACTACTGACATGACTTTTTCACACTAGTACCTACTTCTAAGCATATTTTTTAACAGTGTGATGATACGGAACGTGGTGCATTACACCACATGGTTTAAAAACACTATAATTTTGTTTTATTATAAATCTATTTAGGTGTTTTTCGACATAATTATTCTGTGGTCTTTTATTTATTAACAATCGAAATATGTAGCTTTGTTCAGGAACAATAGTTCAATATCATTGTGCTTGTTTTGGGTACTCACTAATTAACATAAAATCATTCTACATTTTATTCTTACAACATTTCTTTTAATTTCGAAAATGGAATGCAGTAAAAAATAGGTTGAGAAACGGCAGCTAGTTTCAATTTCAAGGTGCTGTCTATATATTTCCGCCGGAATACAAATTATACGGAACAGTGGTACTAGACCAATAATAGTAAGCGCAGATATTTGAAACTTAAAATATTTACTTATTTTATTTATCTAATGTCACTGCTATTATATTTTATAAAAAAAAAGGAATGCCTGTATAAAAAAAAGTAACGCCTGTAATCCCCGAAGAGGTAGGCAGAGGAATGTAGAACACTCCCACGTTTCACCAGTTTCTTTTAAGTCCCACGATGGAATAGGTGGTGAGCCTATTGCCATATACCGGGCACTTATTATATTTTATATAAACTTGCATTTGACCGCAATAAGGATATATATTTCAAATTATTGATTGAATCAAAACATATGTATTTACATAATACGAGTACGAGTACATAATACGAGTATACATACATACATATCTCTGCTGCCCCACAAGACAGCTGTAACGTTGTAGCGATAATATTATAAATAATTCATAGGTTGGGATGATAAAACGATT
This sequence comes from Mimoniades versicolor eupheme, assembly GCA_018245635.1. Lineage (NCBI taxonomy): Eukaryota > Metazoa > Arthropoda > Insecta > Lepidoptera > Hesperiidae > Mimoniades > Mimoniades versicolor. The sequence continues at coordinate 7,935 of DWDW01001212.1, forward strand.
CCTTATTTATTTTGTTATTCCTTACCCATTTATAACACATCATAATCCGCCGTTCCCGTAGTCCCACAGTCTCACGTGGAAGTAAGCAGGGATGTGACGTAATAGCAGAGCGGATATGATTATTATGCGTGAGGTTGCGCCGAAGCAGAGTATCGATGTCACCAGTGTAATGTGTGCCCGCCGGACTTGAAGGCAATTGTCTAATTGCTTCCTGTTAGTGCTAGCGGCAGAATAGTTAATCATTTTCAAAAAAATGTGATTTACAACAATCAGGATAGTACTTGTGATGTTGTAAATGAAATAGTGAACGGTTGCAAGTTCAAAATCACTCCTTGAAGTGAAACGTCAAAACTGTTTAACTAGAGCATCTCTTGCAGCAACTGGATATTTCAAGCACAGTACAACACGCTGCGCTTTGTGGAATAAAAAAATGTGTATTAGCCCCAGACTCGGCTTGGGATCATTGAAAACCACATTGTAAGCCATCAACGAAGTTCAACAAAAGTCATCCCACAATAAGAAAGGGGAAGAACTGTGCCGTTGGAAGCACAGGAATTCTTCTGCTGAATTGGCCATTGCTGCCTATATTACAAGGTAACACACGCTTGGCTAACCATCCACAGTTGGCCATTGGAAAACTATGGTCTAAGACTCTAAGCCGTTCTCGTTCTGAGAGGAGACCATGTCCAAAAATGAAACAATATAAGGGCTGGTAATGAATAAGTACGAGTACGTACAGCATGAAAAGCTACTTAAATTTCAAATACAGTACCTACAGTTTATTATAAACCACTAAATATAATACATCGTTTCGTAACATAACCATTGCATGCACAAACAAAACATATTTCTCAATCCAAATACAAAATAAAAATACAAATGAAGTATTTTTCTTGATTGCTCTCATTTACACGTACATACTTACATTATATTGTTGTTGAGTAATCGTAAATCGTAAAGTGTGTATGCGATACGATAATGAAACCTTTCGTAATGTTTCCTTTACCGTGATGGACGTTGGAAAGGTCAATGCAATTTCGATCTTGTGTGACAGCAAACCAAACTTTTCCAGTTTGATCAAAAACGAAGTGGGAAAGACGATTTGACCCATAGACCTGCCGTGAGCATTATACATAATTTAAAGAGATAGAATTACATTCCTTACCAGCTGCCACCAAAGTCTTAGCTGGGGTTAGTGAAACTGTTTACAGTTACAACTGAATCATGGTACGTATCAAACAATGGAAATAACAATAACCACCAACAGAACAATATTTCCTGCACTTTTGATATGTAGATACGATAGATTTATTCACAGAGTACGGTTTGTAAGAAAAAAAAATTAAGTAACTTCACACCTGTCAACCCCGAAGAGGTAGGCAGAGGAATGAAGAACACTCCCATGTTTCACCGGTTACGTTTACGTCGCACTATAGAATATATTTAATATATGGCTAACATATTAAATATCATCAAAATATATTTATAACTTTTATAAATTGAAAACCTTATAAAGAAAAATATAATTACTTTTGCATTTATGTCATTAGTTCAAGTATGCGTGAAGTTTTATGACGGCACATCTCTTATAGTTTAGTAAGCTGATGAAAACTCAGAACTGATAAAAGAATACCTACAGTATTCACGGAAAGTGTACTTGGCTCTGCGATTTAATAATATGATACCATTCGCATTATGTATGTGTTGCTTTTTCACATCAGGCCAAGGAACAACATTAAGCAGTTCCCCTGCCAAGTGGCTCAGTGACCGTAACGATTTACCCAAATTAAACGATAATTGCAGTTCCTCGGCAATCTACGGTACATTTTCCTTTCCGTTGCTTAAGAGATTTATACAAATTAATTAGTGGTTTCGATTTTATGTACGTTTAAACGACGCGGCCTCTCACCGTGTCTCACGCTTATTATGCAGTGTATTAATACGATTTAATAATTTAACCCTTTTCGGTGGACTTTAGATAGTACACAAAACTTGATACCCTGTTATTAATTAATTATGAACTGTAACGAATAATTTTAAATAATAATTAATGCCTATTGACGAACTGTAGAGCTGGTTGTTTGAGCAGCTTTTAATCGAGCCAATAATAGTAATAACTAAAATGTTATTACTATCATTATATTATGCCAGGTCCTTTAGAATACCTATGCCAGATATTCTTACAGACCCTGAAGTTCTTACTTCTTCTGTGATATTAATTCAGTACTATGTATATAAAGATATCTAAGGCAAGATTGACTGCCGCGTGTATCTTATAGTTTGCAAGTGATCGAGAGGCCCTGGTTTCAAATCCCAAGTCGGGCACTATTGGATTTGTCTAGTCTAGGTTTTCTAATAGTGGCTCCGTATCTGGATATGTGCCCGGTATGATAATAGTCTCACCACCTATTCCATAGGGGAACGTAAACGTAACTGGTGAAACGTCGGAGTGTATTACAGTTCTCTGCCTACTTCTTCTGGAATAATAGGCATGATGCTACGTAGACGGAATTGATTTTTATATCAGTTTAAAAATACAGTACAGGAGATAAGATAAGTTTGTTAAATAAATATCTTAGAGAAGCTCCATTCTAGTCAGCACCCTCTTGAAAAACATACATTATAACAAGCTACTACCGTATCAAACGCACTGTATGCGCACCTATCCTTGCCTCACAATACCTGCCCCTGCAGCATATCGCTCGCTATGTCCGAGGGTTGGATGTATGTGTTGTTACAATATGCAGTGTATAACTGCGTTACGTCGTTCGTTCGTGTCGACGCTGCTGTATACTGTATACATATATTAGATCCGGTACCACATTTGTATTTACAACGCGTGTTGGACATTACGACGCAACTTTTATGAGCCTCGTCACACACAACTCTGGTATTAGAAAACAATCACATATTTTGACACATCGAACTGTCTTTGTTCTGTTGCAAAAATCCAATGTTCTAACCAAGAACAGATCTGCTTTTAAATTCTAAGAGTCTTAACGGAAACTGTATGTATTTACAGTCCAAATACGGACAAGATGAATGTCACTTTCATATTAAATTACTAATGATATTTATATTACAATTTGTTAAGTTTTAGATGTGTAATAGCGCAACGAGATTGTGTAACTGGAACAAGTTTCTGGCTTAAAGCGAACTTGTTCGGAGTTCGCATATTTAATGTTAGATTTTTGGTAGGATTATTAGAACCGAAAGCTGATATTAATCCTTATTGAATTAGTGTTTACCGAATCACATCGAAATAATTCTCGAAAACAGTAGATTATCGGTCATCGTCGACCCAATGTCCGGCTGCGTCGCCACGAACAGTACGTGTGTCTATTTTTTAATTACAATTCAATTTGGATCGACGATTGGAAAGTTTCGCAAAAAAAGTTCCTTCAGCTTTTTACGCAAATAAAAGTCAAGTGGGTGTTCGGAAAGTTCCGTTGCGTCAACGGAGCGTTACGAACAATACAGTGGCGGTCGTTCGACGATTCAGAATCGTGTTTATTAAAGTTTTTTATAAAATATTTATGTATTATTTAAATTATTGATACACAATTTCGTTCACGTTAATCGACACTATTAACGACGATAGAATGAAGCGGATTCTTTTTAGAACTTTTCCCATTCAGTATAATTTAAACTCGATACGTACGATATTTAATTCCTTATACCATACTTATACTTTCATCCGTACTTCAGTATTTGTTTCGTCTACATATTAGAATGATTAATATAGTTGCGCATAAATGGTATGTTGAAAACGGAATAATAACTGTGCGTAAAACTAGGTCTATATTAATTACAATATCTTTGACAGTTACAAAATTTTTGACTACCTAATGAAGTACGTCGTTACTTTACAAAAAAGAATTAATAAATGATTACTAAATTAATTAGCGAAATTGGAAACGATAGAATTACAAACCTGTGTTTCATGTCCAAGGCAAGTGACATAGGTAACGTAACACGTTATCCAGGGATACTTGAAACATCTTTGAAAGTAATATTTTCGTGGTGAAGATAAAGTTGAAAAGTCAAGCCCGATATCGAAGGAATTTGAAAACTTCTCATAAGAACTTTGATAAGATAGAACGGAAGATACTAGAGTATGAAAAGATACGCTTGCATAAAAATTTGCTACACATGTTAGCAGCGATC
>DWDW01001213.1:0-12100 GCA_018245635.1 Mimoniades versicolor eupheme
CCGAACCACTACTAGAAAATCAAATTAGAAAATATTTTAAAATGTGATAAAATGTGAATTCGTTATTTTCAGCATATTAATTGCGGTTTTAAATTATAACAGACATTTATAACTATTGAAAATATATATCTCATAAACTAAGAGATCCGCTACTGACTACGTAAGAATGATTATAGAGTTATGAGCTTTAAAATTATAAGTAGCCACGCAATATAACATTTAAATAATGCGGATATTTCTAACAAAGATGTAAAGTGCACTAAAATTTTCACATAAAACAAAAATGAGACTAAAATAAACGTAATTTTGAGTGTCCTTTTCGTCTTTTATTACAAAATTTAGTGTCAGTAAGTGAAACTTTTTTATAATACACAATATTCATAAACATCTAAGCATATTGTTGCGGAAGCCTTTAAATATACAAGGGATGAAGTTTTTCGACCTGCTTAAAAATTATAATATGTATTAAGTTATTTGAAAGTACACATTTCATAAATTAAACGGAGCGTACGTGTGTATGAAAATATCGATGTATTAAGGTTCATTGATGAGAGTATCGAAATCCAGGGTCAATTAAAGAATTAGGTTCACGTAAGTTTGAGTAACAACGTTATCAGAATCATCATCAATCATATTGTCGTTTCTCTGTTGGACACGGTTATATGTGGCAATGTGGACTAATATGGCAAATCGGGGCTAATATGGCAAATCGGGGCTAATATGGCAATAGGCTCATTCTCTATTCCATGGTGAGACGGTAATGTAATTGGTGAAATGTGAGTGTGTACAACTCTACTCTTCCTACCTCCTGCCTGTTCCTACCTCCTGCCTATTCCTACCCCCTGCCTGTTCCTTCCCCCTGCCTCTTCCTTCCTATCAGGGTGTCACTGCTTCTTAACAATACATAATGGAGCTATAACAAGTCGTACTCTATATTGCTACGAATTTTTGCTACAGATTAAAAACAAAGGAACAACAGATGTATTTGAAGTAGCCATCAATTACGTCAAAAGGATTGGATTCGTTTCTAATTCTAACAGTAAATAGCGGTTGTAATTATTGAAGAGAGGAACAGATGCAACAAAACGCAGTAAAATGTATTAGAAGTCAAATATTTGGCCTCGCAAAGCACCCAGCCACTGGCGTGTTTAATAAAATTTAACATTGCCACCCATAGAGATTTTGTTAGCAATTTGAATTCCCTCGAACGCATAAGTCAACTGTAATGACACAGCCGTAATAAGTGGGTTATTTTATTTAACTCGTTGTAAATTTTGGGGTGATATTTTCTATTAAAATCGCTGAGGGGTACAGTGAATGGGCTGCGATATTATAATTCATTGAACGAAATAATGCTCACCGACATTTGGTAAACTAATTTTAGAGGTTGTATAAAGGTTGTCCTAGATTATTATTGGCACATATCTTGAAGTGACACTATTTGATTGTTTAATTACAAAAATGTGTTTTATCTTTATTAGCCAATAATCATTACAAACATTGTTATAATAATTCTTACCCCAAACTAAGAGAAAACTTTTGGCGTTTTACCCTGTGGATCTCAAGCATTTCGTATATATTTCAGTTGGCTTGCTTTGTACTTTTTTTATAATATGTACGCAATGTGGATAATAATACAGAGCAATACATGCCATATTTATTGCAAAAGAATACCTACAGCTTGGCTGGGCAGCTATAGGAAACTTCGTCAAGTCTTTTCGTCACAAATACCACAAAGTCTGAAGACAAAAGTCTTCAATGAGTGCGTTCTACCTGTTATGACATACGGAGCCGAGACGTGGACATTCACGGTGCGACTGGTCCATCAATTTAATGGAAAGGGCTATGCTTGGCATATCTCTGAAGGATCGTATCCGAAACGATGTGATCCGACAGAGAACCAAGGTTATCGATATACGTAGCTCATCGGGTCAGCAAGCTGAAATGACAGTGAGCTAGTCACATCTGTCGCAGGACAGATAACCGCTGGAGTAGACGTGTCCTGGAGTGGAGACCATGCCTTGGCAAACGTAGCGTAGGACGCCCTCCGGCTGGTGGAGTGACGATATACGCAAAGTGGTTGGCAGCGGTTGAATATGAAAAGCTGAAGATCGAGGTCAGTGGCGTGCTATTGGAGGGGCCTGTGTCCAGCAGTGGACGGGAATAGGCTGATGATGATGATGATGATGTAATTATCACAAATATATGTTTTAAGGTGGTTGGTCTGTTTGAATGCCCTAGGTACGAATGAATGCCCCGGCAGCTTATGGTCAGCAGCGTAGGCAGTGTCAGAACTCATGTTCTGCGATCCCCAAGTGGCCCAGTGTGGTGATAGTGGTTAAAACCCCCTCAGAGAAGGCCTTTGTTCCACAATTGACTTAGATAAGCTAATCTTGATGAACGTAGTTAGTACTGCAATTCATAGGTAATATATATTCGATGGTGATGAAAATACTTATTGTTTAGTATCATAATATAAAAATACTGTTTGCCAAAGAATCATATTTCTTATTTCTCACGTCGCTACTTTTACTTGTAGACTGCGAAATAATAATATGTGACAATAAAAACACGGAGGAAATAAACATAAATATTTTACGGGTTTGTTAAATAAAATAACCGTTAGCTATCACAAACAGCTGAAAAATTGGTTTTGGTCATTCAACCGACGAGCTAAAAATATTTTGTAAAATTAAAGGTAAACAGTGTTCGGGGCAGTTATTTATTTTATAGTTCATTTGTGTAAAAGTTGAAATGATATAAAAAAGTTAGTACCTAAAGTTTAATAAAGATAACTTTTATTGCAATCTCTATTATTTAGATTTGGCCGTAAGCCCAAAGGCTAAGCGTGGTCTAGATGTAATGAGAAAAAATGTGTCCTGACGCAAAATTCTTGTTTTCCTTGAAAAACCAAGTCAATGCCCATTTTACAGCTTCGACGTTGTGTCTATTCTACTTTTTCAGCTTACTATCATATTGCAAATCTGCATCTATTTGTTCATTTCGTTTAAATTTATTTTATTATTTTATCATCACCTCTCCCCTATTCAGGAACCTCTAATACCTACATAGCTAGTTTTCTGGAAAATAACGCTCATTACCGATAAAACCGGCCAATTGTATTGTCCTGTAATTGTTTGTCTAGTTACTATTTCTTCTGTATGTTGTACAATAAAATGTTATATTATTATATCCCATCCCCTATTTTATCTATAAATGCATACTTAGCAACAAGATACTAGTCGCGTTTTTCTTTTTCCATGATTTATAGATTTTCATCTTATTTTATGAATAACATTAATATAATTACGATATTCAAGCGTCTATCAATCAATACAATCATCCATAAAGTCTTACAATAATTGTAGATTGAGCGTCAGTCCAAAGCCAGTGCGGTCCATTCCACCGAATGCGCATTGTGTGCAACAATGGCGCCAACCGCCATTTATCCAACACGGCTTAAGTCATTCAGCTCCGAGTCAGTTGAATGAAATCGCTCGTGAATTGTCACGAATAGCTTCTCTAAAGTGTTTAGGATTGTTTCGTTAGACTAATGGACTTCAGTGTAGTTTCACACATAAGTTTTCTATTCGAACACCACATTTCGAGTAAGTACATTTTTATATGAAGTTCAAATCGATGTGTAAAATTTTGATATTACTAAAGTTAGCCTTCATTTTGCTAATCTGTATGAAATACACCAATAGAAAATCTTTTAAATCTTTGAAATGACTTTCTAATATCTTGTCTATTAAAACATTGCTTGTGTAAATATCAAATTCTTGTAAAACGTAAAACTGTAATCTCTGAAGCGGTAGGCAGTGGAATGTAGAACACTCCCACGTTTCACCAGTTACGTTTACGTCCCACTATGCAATAGGTGATGAACCTATAGCTATACACCGAGCACATATCCAAACTGCGAGCCACTACTAGAACATGTAATTTAAAAAAAAATGTAGAGCGTGATCCAGGAATTGACCCCAGGACCTCCCAATCGGCAGTCGTACTTGCAACTAACAACCCAACTTGCGACCAACGTGGCGCTCAAGTCCTTGTAGATGTTTAAAAATAATTAAAACCGTACGTACCGTAACAGATAAATGACTTTTTAATTATGTACGTCGGCTCCTTATCCTGCTAAGATATCCTGTCAGTTCTTTCAATTTAAAGTTGCTTTACCCTTCATACTGATTGTGTCCTCGATAACCTTAAACCTTATTTTAAGAAAAACCAAAACTCAAATAGAGTTCTGTAGCTCGAGGTGGATCCAATCCGTCAGCGCTGACCCAGCGGACCCTTGTCAGCGCGCAGATGCTCCTGAACCCTTCGCTTTATGAAACAATGTACATAGAAATTTTAATCTTCTAGCTTATGTCAAATTAAGCGAAAAGCGCCAAGCGATTATCCAAGCAACATCATTTTCATAATAGATAGTGACATATATTTTATTAAACAGTGACAGATCATATTTATTGTCATTTAATTTGTTGTAATCAGGTGAACAATAAATTGTTTACTCATATTTGATAAATTAGGCAATAGGGCACCAGCGAATACGTTACGAGTGTGAAAATAAATATTTTTAAATAGGTTTCCCGTCATCCACCATCCTTTAGAGACCATTGTTAGATATACCTCCCCTAATCGGGCGCTCTGGTTCGTACCCAGCTCTGGTTATTAGAGTCGTCAAACCACTTGGTAACCACTCTTCTCTTTTTACGGACATTTGGCCGCCACTAAATGATCCTCTCGGCCTTTGGACCTTTGAATAAGTTTGGTGATAGTTAAAACTGCTCAATCCTGAGTGACATAAAATTGAATTCATTATGGAAAATGAATGGAAGATTATGGTGATAGTCGGAAAACCCCCGTCTGGAAAGGCGTATATCCAGCAATGGATTGAGATAGGCTGATGATAAAATGAATACATCATACTATTGTACCATACTATCACTTGAACTAATTGATTGCGTTTTCGCTAAATCTAGTTACTTGCGCCCTGAGTCTAGCCTGTCACGCTTAGACCACGCCCAAATTTAATGCCTCCCGAAACTGATACAGTTAGAGAACTATGTCGATCCAGAATGTTCCATTTCACTCGAGCTCGCAAACCTATGTCATTATAATTTACGAGTTACTCACTCGTGTATTAACATCGAATTTGTAGTTAACAAATGTATTTCGAGAGCATGTAGTTGCGTTGCTACACAGACCGAATTGAAAGTTTGTGATAAACTACTGGTGACCTACATTACATTAGTTTGATTATCGTGTCACATTCCAGTGGTCATCATCATTGTCATTACCATAAGTGGCGTTATCATCACTTTCATCATCATCATTATTGGCATCATCATCATCATCATTATTGTCATCATCATTTTCTCCTGTAATTATGTAAGATGCCTTTAATTTCGTCAATGGCAAACATTACACAGTTTGTCTTGTAACATGGAAGTATAGGTGTATACAATATGGAAAGCTAATGCTTCGGACACTGGTGATATGTTAGTTGTAGATATACTGCGCTCGTATCTGATCCGCTTCTGCAGTTGGATTCGATCGTAGTAGGCTTAACGCCAATGGACTCTGGTGGTTAGGGATCGACTAGACGAATCGCATTTCTAAGTTTATACGAGTTGTTACAACAGTTTTACGCGCTGCTCTTCCTTCCTACATCGGTCTTAGGGATTGGTTAAATAAGGCCTTAATATTACACTTAAATGAGAAAAATGTGATTAGGTTTCTATAAAACAAACTACACTTGATGATGATGATTACATCAAAATGTAACTGAAATAATTATGCGTATTGTGTATATTTTCCTTTTGTTTACAATTTTATCTATAAGCTGGAATTTATTCGACTTTGATGCCTATATTATATACATTATAGGTATTTTTTTTGTAAATCTACTACCGCTGAGCCCCAAATTATTTCAATGTTATTTTACAAATATTCACACCTTTTGTTCTTCGAAGGTGTCTTCTGCTTCTACTTTACACCCATTACCTGTAAAATAATAAAATTACATTAATTGATTTTTTCATCTGCCTATCCCATAAGGGACCTGGCGTGAAAATATGTATGTACATTAATTAATATTGAAATCTGAAATAAAAGTCGCATAGGTAATGCCTAAATGATTTGCGGCGGCATTGTGGCTCCAAGTTATAATGTTTCATATCTTTGTTACTTTGAACACCGCATTTTATATCTCCTATATGCTTTGATGCAAAGCTTCGTGTAGTCTCCAGACATCGCTGTCCAACGCAGTTCCGTACGTTCGTTGTGAACTGCTTGCTAGGATTTTTCAAAAGATTGAGCCCAAAATCGATGAAAGCAAATTTTTCGCGAGAATAAATTCCAGGTCCAAATTCAAGACTCAGAATTTCAACTTTAAATCGTCGGATCTTGCTAAATTTCGATATGAAATTCTTAAATGCTACTAATGCATCTAAGCGTATAAACCTTTTACATATGCATATGTATTTATCTATATTATACTGTGATTGGTTTCTCGAAAATTGCATAAAAGATAAGGAAAAAAAAATAACAGGTTGTGGGGGGTTTTTAAGCGTTTATTTCTATTTTTATATTTAGAATTTCAAAAAAATGTATACATTAATAATATAATGTTTTACATAAAACCATGAAAACCTATGCAATGAATATTTATATGACTATGTAATCTTTTATAAATATTATGACAAGGAATGTTTCTTCTATTACGAGATATACGGTATCCGTATCCACGTTATAAATGATTGACGGATGACGTCTGGAAATGAGCACACGGTAGCCGTTTCGATATTCACCCATATCATTTCACGTGACTCTTATTACTGAATGGAAGGGGTTAAGGGTTGAAATTCCATGTCATAATGCTGATTGGATAATGATGATCTGTAACGCATTGTTTGTGGTTTGATTTTTGGTGAATCGAGAATCGTGAAATGATGAATCTAAAAATCAATGATGAATTTTAAAATTGGATATTTGGTTCAATATGGAGACAGGAGTCGCATAAATTCGAAGACGAGGATACAATACTTTATTTATTTTAGTATTTAAATATTTTTATTATACAAATTCACTTATCTACATTGTGCATTTATTACGCCTCACATTTCTAACTCAACACTAGGGTTTGCTGTTTTCATGAAAACATACAAAGACGAATACAAAAACGTCCGAATCCTAAGAAGTTATTTTATCATTTTTAAAATTTCTGTGCGAATAGAACTCAGGCTCCTAAGCATTTCATTAGTTACCATTAGACCAAAATGATCCATAGAGTGTTAATAAAATTTTTATATCTTTAATAATTTGAAGTAACTTTCAGACGTATAAACATACTCCTATATCAGTTTAACACAAATTAACAGGCTCTTTAGTCTTAGACTTCTCAGGAGTCATTAGCATTTATATAACATCCGATTAAGTCTAAAAAATACAATTTGAAGGACATGAAGCCCTTATTCCACGGATAGGCTTAATGTTTATATAAAGAGAGAACGGAATAAAAATGTAAAAAAAGTCGACCATCTTTTCAGTTCAAAATGTGTTTAGACTTGGCTTCTACTAAGTTTATACTAAGCATGATATAAACCTCGTGTCATTTGCATGTACTAACGCCACACCTGCATTTCTATTTCAAAGCAGCGCACAGGCTTTTGGAGTTCCTAAATACTAAGTGTGACTACTAGAAATTGTTGTCAGTATATTTCTATAAAATCATGAAAGCTGACTGCTTCGTTGGTCGTATTGGTTGCAGGTGAGACTGCGGATCGAGTGGTCCTGGGTTCAATTCCCAGCTCGGTGACTAATAAACTTTTCATATGACGTGAGATGTAGCCTAGGATGTTGCGTACCAGTCTGGAAAGGTCCATTCATTCCTCTCTTGAAAAATTACGAGATGTACGAATCGGGACAAATATATGTCTACGGGATCTTGCACTCTTTGGCAGTCTGGTACGGAAACTGCGTAGCGAATCGCTTCGTTAAGTAAATCGATTATTATTATTATCGACTGTCGAATATAATATATCTAACTTTATAGACCTGATGTGCTTCTATATTCTAAATTCATCACTGTGTTTATACATGAACGTTGGTTTGAAAAATTTTGGCTCTACGTCAGCCAGTCGCGGCCTATTTGGTCAAGAAACGTGACTCTCGTACGCCCTCGGCACCTGCATCCATTAAAATTCCCATTAAATAATTCACAATACATTAGCAATAGCTCACAAGTTGTAATTTCTAAATCCTTCCTACTTGTCAGTTGAACCACAAATTACAATTGTAACTACACTCGATGCGAACAGCATTCCGCTTATTACTTGGTAGACGAAGTTCGCATTGTTCTGTCCGCGCATCTACTGCGTGGGGCGTTCTAAGTCACACTTACTCAGATATATTCTCTATAGGTATTTCATATACCATATTGGCGTCGTTGCAATACTGTTTTGCGATTTATTCACACAATCAGTCCGATATTGTCTCTAATGTTTACTTGATGGGTTAGTGGCTTATTATTTAGCTTCTCATCCGGAGATTTAGGTTGAAATCCTGGCGTTGTAGCAATTTATAAACTTTTAAATACCCATTTTTATTCTTTAATAAATTGATATTAAATATTTAAAGAATATACCTTCCCTTCCTATTAATAATTATATAACAAACATTATTAATGAACGTACAGTTGTATCAATTAATTTAAATAACATTAATAATATCTCCTAACCTATTACGTGAAACCAGTCGACTAAACCCTCGTACAAAGATGAACATTGAGCGTCGAGGACATTGCGACAACCAAAATTACAAAATCGCTTCTTAAGACGAAATGAATCGATCAAGTTAAATACCACCTTAAGCAATATATAACAGGTGTACTCAAAGGTTAACAGCAACCCGATCACAAACCCGTTTCCGTGAAATTCGACATTTACCGTTAACACATACATTTGTATGATTTTTGGAGCACTATTTATTATTCTTATCAGCAGCATAATTATCAATGCTTACAACATTTTAATTCACAAATTGCACGGATGGTGAATGAAATGTTTCGCAACTCATACAGTTGGTCAAGTTGGTCCACTTTCGTAACTGGTTAAAGTGATTTATGATTGCCCGCTAACTAAACATATGTATGTATACCTACATCAATTAGCTTATGTAAATTTTTGAATTCAACGGTCATATGAATATCTAATGACGCGATACTAAGTTGTAGCCGAAGAATATTTATTACAACGCGATTGTAGAAAGTAAATGTAACGTAAAATTAAGCAACGCCAAATGCGATCAACATTTAGATGGTTGACCATTGTCAAAGGACGATCGACGCTTTCTGCTTAAGACTGTGATATTAGTATTGTTTCGATTTTATAAGTAGATATATGTATGTATAAGATGAGCAGAACTTGAAATTAATAATGCATCTGTATGTCTCTTTGGGCAGTTTCAATTACATTTGCAATACAGATGTTCTCAGGGTTCAATTATCGCTTAATATCAATTAGTTGATATGTATGTTCGATTGTTATGTAATATAATTAGGTAATATAAATTTCTGAACAATTTTATAGGGCATTGAACACGTCGCAATCATCCTAGACCATCAGCCTGTTTCAATCCATTGTTGGACGTACGCCTATCCTAATAACCTCCTTTGTTCACTTTCGTGACTTTTTTGAACCACTATATCATAACAGAACTTTGGTAATGTTCGTTCTCTGAAAAAAAAATGTATTCACACCGTAGGCATTATCTTAGGCGTTTTATGCTCACGATTTTTCATACGACTACATTCGTTGATACAAATAATACATAAATGTATTATCAATGCACACTTGTGACCGACATTGAAATTACATAAATATATATCACGTTAATTTGCTGAAAAACGTACGAGCCATAAATTCCTTTTTCCGCTCGACCCCGTAAAGCCATTACGCGACGCTGCACTCCTAGGGGTCACAGCGGCCCCGACCTGACAAATGTGCCGGTTCCAGGACCAGCCGTTAACAACTCGGAAAAATTCCTATTACGCCTTCAATATTCTCAACCCTTCTTTTTACGGGAATGTGATAAAAAATAACGTAAAATATAATCCGAGTACAAACATAGTCTAATCCTAATTATTGTGTACTCGTAGAATATCGTAACGATTTATTTAAAGTCCGAAGTCAAAGCGTCCATGCCATCCCTAAAGAGCCAGATATTTTGTATTATTTTTTCCAATACTATTATATGTATATCCGTACAAAAATGTCGACGAAACGCTTATTTTTCGTTTCCAAAATTCCGTTTGCTATCCAAAGATAACGTGTACAATTTGTAACTAGTACCACGTAAAACTATATTTCTAACAACGAATTGATATTGCAACTAACTGGAATTAGGTGTGAAAAGTCCCCGAACACGGCAACTCGCGCGGACAGAACAATGAGAACTTCCACCGAGTAATAAGCGGGGCCCCAATTTTGGTATAAACTGTAGTTAGCGTTGTAATTTGTAGCACGACTGACAAGTGGTCTTACGGTTTTGCTAATTTCAATATTTGTAATGTATATATCTTATATATTGGGACATCTCCACACACGGCCATCGGATCCCAAAGTAAGCATCAACAGATATTTTTTTGACATTTTTTGACGTTTAATAGTTTAATAGTTAATAATAATAATATTTTTTGACTTTTAATATTTTTTTGACGTTTAATAGATATTTTTTTGACACTTGAGCTATTGACACAAACTATCATTACAAATATTTGATGATCACGCGTAGTTCCTTACGGACCCAGTAAGGGACATTGAGCGTTGAACGTTTTTGTTGATCTAAGTGCATTTTGATTTTCAAGACTTCTAATAACTCCCTATAACTTCTATGAACTCCCTCATAAGCCAGTATCTGATTTAATGTAACATAGCAATCGATCCACCAGTAGATCAACAATAATTACCATAATTATGAAGATTATTAATACCATAACGCCAGATAAATTACGGTGAAGGAAGAAACAGTATTACAAATAATCAGTTTCTCAATACCGACCGAAACTTCGATGTGTATGCACTGGTGAGTTAAGTATTTACCTACATAGCATCACTGTATCCCTTAGCAATGCAATTAAAATTCCGATAGATCAACCCCCGATCGCAAATCTCCGACAAAGTGCGGCATGTCATCTCCTGTGCCAAACGAAATAATAAAATGCTCTAATCGAATCTGAATGAGATTAAAAACCAATTATCGGGTGTAAAGCGCCCCACGGCGCGAGTGATTTCGCTAACGAGGTGTGAAACTGTAATTTTTAGAAATTCGTATTAAAATGATTTGTTTTTATAATGATGCCGTTTTTCATTCTAATTTAGAGGGTAATTTGTGGATTAATTCCCTTCAGTAGAAATTAATAACAAACAATAACCGTAACATCACGCCAGTAATATTTCAAGAGGTAGACAAACGAGAGTAGTATATTCCCACGTTTCACCAGTTACGTTTACGTTCCGTAATTGTTAAGATGGCAACTAATTAAAATTATACGCAAAGCGCCAAATGGAGGGGAGGAGGGATTAATAATAATAAAATGACTACTTTCGAACAATTCCGATATGTCATTTTAATGACTGTGGTAACCAGACAACTCATAAAGTACAGATTATGGAAATCAGTAAATGCCTACTTATAAAGATAACGTTATATTCAGAAACAAAAAAAAATTATAGGCAATGCTTGTCGTCATTATATAAGTATTTATTGGTTCCGGGTAGGAATTAAACTCCCATTCACTTAGTAATCAATATCTTTCACCACTAGGACAGCAGACCAGTATACCCTTACATTATATATTATATATCGTATTACGTGTTACTTGCCTCGTTGGCCGAGTAGTTGCAAGAGCGACTTCTGTTCGACAGGTCGTGGGTTCAAATCCTGGGCCGCGTGCCATTGAATTTTTATAATCGAAATTTTCTAGTTGAAAACGTAACTTCACGCCTGTAATCCCCGAAGAGGTAGGCAGAGGAATGTAGAAAACTCCCACGTTTCACCAGTTACGTGTACATCCCACGATGGAATAGGT
>DWDW01001214.1:0-12100 GCA_018245635.1 Mimoniades versicolor eupheme
CCGATCGGGAGGTCCCGGGTTCGATTCCCGGGTCGAACACTACAAAATTTTCTAATTGAGATTTTCTAGTAGAGGTTAGGAGTCTGGAGATGTGCCCTATGCATGGCAATAGGCTCACCACCTATTCCATAGTGGGACTTAAAAGTAACTGCTGAAACGTGGGAATGTGCTACATTCCTCTGCCTACCTCTTCGGGGATTACAGGCGTGAAGTTACTTTTTTTTACGTTAATTATAAATTAATAATAATTCATCTATTCCATGTCGAGACATAAACACAAATGGTGAAACTTGGACCAATATTATAATATACTATAATATACACTCCTCTGCCTTCCTCTTCGAGGATCATAAGCGTCTCTATGTTTTTTGTACGTTCATGATAAATTTTTGCTTTCATTACATATAATATGTAAAAAAATATTCTATCATTACTTACACATTAAGGAAAAGCATTACACACAATAATAAAATAAATTATATGTAGTTTAAAAACACGCCTTTAGAGTTAATCTAACTTAAAAGTAAAAAATAATTTTTAATATAAGAATAAAATTACTGACGAGAAAATTTATGTCACTGTTCTAAAAGCGTGAGGTGCTCAATATCATTCGTTTTAATTTTTAACTAACTTTTTAATTTTTCTCGTCAGTAATTTTATTCTTTCGTTAAATTTTTTTTTTTATTTTTAGTTAGATTTGCTATATTAAACAGCTGTGTTTATTATGTACACACTTGTTATTATCGTATTTGATATTGTATTAATTTATTAATACTATTATATTATTATTAATTATTGCATTGTCCGCGGTCCTTTTACATAGTGCTAAGTTTCAATTAAATCTGTTCACTAGAAGCAAAGCCAAATCGACTCCGAAGATTCCGTTACATACAAACATACATATAAAACATACAAGTGAAACTAATATAAGCGTGTTAATAAAACACTTGTTCATAATAGTTATTGATGCGGGCGATGCATAACTTGAATGAAAACATATTTATTATTATCATTTATATTACGTATTTTGAGGGCATCGGATTACGTATTCCAATTATTCTGTATTTCACGCTCATCGATGCCTATAATTACATTCTGATAGAATTGCATTAAACCCACCTCGCGTACATTCAATAATTTCAATGCAATTAATCCAATGATGAGCTTCAATGTCGCTAGTTTAGCTTCAATGCAAAGCTGTTATGCCTAAAATTATGCATAGTGACAAGTTCGAGATAACAAAGCTTGCGTTTTGTTTCCCATTCATTTACAAGCTTTTTATAAATAATACTTATAGATTCTATTGTGATATGTCTGTCAATGAAATAAAATAAAACTAATAACAAATGAAGAAAACTGTTACTGTCATCTCTCATAATTCTAATTATTAATTTATTGAAGCACATTTCAATCTTTACTATAAATAATAAGTCAAAATCCAATTGGAAGAACATACTACATATAAGATATACGAGTGCTTTTAAATATGTTTCTAATAATGATCAAACGATACAAGTAAAAGCTCACATAAAGTGTTTTCAATTAAACTCGGTATGCATAGAGACATGTTCCGCGCGGCGGGAACGCGAATGATCGTTAAGTATAGAGAATAAATATTCCGTACAGTTTACACTTACTGCAGTTTTCAATTGTATTTTTAATACTGAGAATATTTAACTCTTTGCAACAGCTACGTACAGAGGTATTACCTAAGCATTTTCAATTTAGCATAGAAATGGAATCCGAGAATTTAACGTATCTCATGATGCAATTAAAAGAAAAGGTAAACACAACGGGTTTTCAATTAAACTCGGAATCCAGTAAGGCATGTTTCGTTGAGCGTCATGACGTCGACGGGTCTGGAACTGTCTTACTGCAAAATGCAATTCTTCATAAACATTTGAACTCTTGTTTCTCCAACGATCAATAAGATATTGTAGTTCAATAATATATCATATGTTTTTAATGTCTATAATTATTGTTTGGAAACATAATAGAGGAGGAATAAAACTTTTAATATGAAAAGAGAAGGAATGTAATTTTTTTATTAATCAAATAAAAAGGATTAAAACTTTTTTATTTATCAAAGCACCTCATGTTTTGATTGTTTATTGATACTAATTCTAAAAGTATTTTTAAATATACTATTATTAAAGAAATATTAATAAACAATAAATAATCAATTCATCTAAACGATTGTCAGATCTTTACATTTTGATGACTCTTCATTTATGGAATACTGACAGTCAACTGTAAAAATAATCAACTTAAACATATTCCAGCTAAAGTAATAAACGAAAACATTTTGAATTTGAAAAGGAATAATGGGTTGTAATAAAGTTCATGGTACAATAAAAACAGAGTTTTTCAATTAGTTTTCAGTAGTCTGTAAGGTTTGTTTCACGCTCTTATTTCATGGACGAGTGGAGTCACTATTTCAAATATATTATACACATCACCGTCATCAGCATTTGGAGTTCCACTGCTGAATATGCCGAATATACCGATCCTGAGCCTTCCGAGTCCAACAGTACCCCGTTGTCTTATATCAGTTATACATTTAAGTAACTCAATTAAAATATGGTGCACGCGCTTAAAGGATAATATGCCAGATTGTTTAGTGCAGAATACAGTAAAAATTAAAGAAATAAATAAAGCAATTGCTGCACTGTTTTCTTTTATAATTCAACAGCGTACTGTGTTTGCATAAAAACATTACTACTACCGCTTACCCTTCTCATAATACCCACTTTGAAAGTCCTCAACAATTTCCTTTATAAAAATTAAAAAATTAAAACGCAGTTCAACGTTTAGGAATGTGCTAAGTTAAATTAAAAAATACAATATATTGCGTTTAGCTTGATTACTCTAAATACGAGTATAAAGATTAAACATTACGTCCTGGTATTGTCCTACCTGAAATTGTCATTTAAAATAGATATAAATCATTTAAAAATGACATTATTTGATAAATATTTTCACTGTAACGGTCATGTACTTGGAAACTGACGGTATGGAAATACCGAAACCTCCACGTTTGCATCCCGCTGACGTCACAAATCGACGCGCAATATGTCTTAGTGGATTCCGTGTGTAATTGAAAACTATCTGTGATACCTGTTCTCTCGGTTATTTGAGTTCTACTTTTGTAAATGTTCCTCCATATTACTATTATTGTTTCTGAAATATACGTATACAACAGCAGTTTAAATACAACAGCAGTATAAAAGTGGGAATAGTAAAATTAACATCTAAGTAAATCAGTCGATGAAAGTGCAAATGAACGCAAAAATTATACGACACAAGTTACTGTCAAATAAAATGCACGGAATGAAATTTCGATTCGTTTGCAACTATCATACGCTCATTAAAATATCCATTTGGTCAACGAAACCGTCTACCGCGGAGATTTATATTGCCATTAGAAACTTTATTTCTGCATAATGCATCTTAGATATCATGTTCTGAGCATGGAATTGCATACATTTATCTCTCATTTGACCATCTTAAACTGTACATAGGATCCACGACTCAGAGCATTGTAGTTTGTCTAGAGCATTCACGACTCAGAGCAACTTAGTCCTACTCTAGAAATTACGAATGCAAATGACGAATTCATTTATTCTATTATCACGATTATTTTAAACTCATTTACTGTACTCATTGTTCTATATGTATCTATATAGTACGCAGTTGTAGAGCAATAAAACTGTTTCAAATAACAATATAGTAGCAAGTGAGTATAAGACATCGGGAGCAGTGTTGGGGTAACTGCAACCGCGCGCAGACAGTAGACGCTCATTAAGTGTAACAATTTTCACGTCGCGTGAAGAATGGTGCATTTTGCTGATTTATGCGCTAGAAAACCGCTAGAGCCTTAGAACAGAAATAGGCCATGAGTTGCTTGAAGGAAAATGTGATTTGTTTTAAACTACGGGTAGGTGGGAAGTTGAGTAGTGGGGGAGGGGAGGCTGACTCGGGCATAATTTTTGCTGTAATTCAGAGCTACCCCGGATTTGAGTCATATTACACCTATTAGTAGAATTTCTATCTTACTTGTAATTAGTTGCAGTTGTCTGATTGCAGGAACGATTAAGAGAATTTGAATTTAATGTTGTGCAATCTTTGGCAGAATACCTTGAAAAAAACTGCCTCATTAGTCCAGTGGTTGCGAAGCTGACTACCGATCGAGGGGTCCTGTGTTCAAACCCCGGGTCGGGTACTGTTCGATTTACTTTATTTGGACTTATTTTCTTACTAGAATTTACAGATAAAATTTGTAGTCGTGGCAGTAGTAAAACTTCGAAATCTTGATCTGTGCCCGATGTGCAGGCAATAGGCCCACGCTCAATTTCATTGTGGGACGTAAACGTATGTAGGTAGTTGGTGAAACATACAAGTATATTACACTCCTTTGCCTTAAACTTCTGGTATTCCACGCATTACATTCTTACGCTTTTTGCATCGTAGGTGGTGTCAGAATTTTTAATACAAAGGTTAAAGGTATTTGAAATTTCCAACATTTTCTTTTTTACACTCATATACTCCATAAATCTTAAGAATCCTTTTATGGTAGAAGGAAACATTGTAAAAAAATGTAATTTGTTAGTGAACCCACAATAGAAAGCGCAGTAGGTCATATTTCAAACTCTATTATATAGAGTTGAAGCTTTTACCCAGCCGCAGGGCAATAATTGTGTGACTCTACGATTTCTTTGAATTATTCCAACAGATCTGAATATACATTTCACTCGTAAAATTGTAATGATTCATTTTACATAATAATTATACGTTCATATAGTACGTTTAAAATCATCTTTACATTCTGGTAATATTTCGGAATAATTTTGCAATCTCTTTTTTCAGTGTTGCACTTCATATTTTTTGTATAAACGTACTCTTATATCTATCATGACAATATATTTGTAGCTATACCGGTCTCTCGTCGTCGAACTAGTCGTCAAAATGTTTTTGAATATTAAAAGCTCTGTAACAAAGTTAACGTTAGTCCAGTCAGTGGCAGCTGACTGGATCGTTTGCTAGAATTATGATATCAGCGATGTCGTTTGCACTCCATGGTACCAGTGCACTAAAATACTCGTAATATTTTATACCTCCCTTGTACCAAAATAGGCCTAAGTAATAGCTTACTGCTTAATAAGAACGGTTTTATTATGAACAAATTTAAAACAAAAAAAAGACATATTAGACATCCAACAATGTACCAATAAATTTGAAGGAAACTATATGTACCCGTATTATTGAAAGTAGAATTTTTTTTCTATTTAAGTATATTTTTTTATTTTCATCTAAGTTATATAGATGTCCACAACAAAGGTATCAACTTCAAATTTACGACCACGTAAAGTCCTCCATCAAAAGAATAAATAGCTTTATAAAAAACTGCTTAAAATAAAAAATCCGTTCCGCAACGATAACGGCGCTTTTTAAAAAAGTTTTACGGAAAAGCATATAACGTTAAACCGCCAAACGACGTGGAAATTATCCAATGGCGAGAATTACAGCAAAATCTATGAAAGACGCGCCAGTTGGAAAATCTCAGTGCCCAGTGACTTTAGAGCTACATTTCGAAGCACTCACATTAATTTATTCACAGACAGGAAGAGGAAATTAATGTTTTCAAAGAGACGTAAAAAGCTAACGGCATGGATATTAAGCTTTTCATTAACCCACTATTAATGCTAAACGTGGTTGGATTCGAACTAATCTGCATGTATGTACCTAACTAAACCCTAATTGTATGAAGTTGTGATCCGGTAAGCACGGTATTTGTAAGTTTTCAATAATAATGTTGATTTTGTAAATGTAATTAAATAAATGTAAAACTTGTACGGCACGACCGAAATAAAAATTATCTATTATATTTTGATAATAATAACCGAAAATCGTATGGAAGCAAAATCAGATAATCCGTAGCCTGCATCGCCATCGATCCTTTATTTGTTCACTTTTGAACACGCATGTCCTTTCAGAATAAGTTACAGTTACTTATATACTAAGATGAAAAATATATCTGTGCAAGTTTATATCAATATCTAGGTAGATCCACAGCAATATCGTTACTATAACACTTTGAGCCTTCTTCTGTATGAAATGGGCGAATCCCATATGCCTTCGAAATTTTTTTTTAATATTAAATTAGCCCAACCATTATTTTAATACACAGACTTGAAAAATAATATTACTGAAAAGGTATGCGTGCTTTAATAATAAATATGTAACGAGCAACGTGTTTCCTTAATTACGTTACGTCAGTAAGCAAGACAACTATTGCACACTCATCCCACGCCCACATTCCGTGCAAACTCGGCACGTTGAGACGGATACGAACTGCACCCTATTGTTGTTGAAACTACCGCATTCCAGTTTTTAAATTAACCCATCAAGCACTGTGCTGCGTCGTAGGTTTATCGAATAAGTCACTATAATTCTTGCATCAAGTGCCAATGCGGACATACGAGTATTGCGCTCTTCTTTTGGTACCAAGTTTCGAACGTTGTAAAAGTTTGATAAAATGTGTGCCTAATTATGATCACAGAATCGAACACTGCAGGTACATTTGGATATTAAACTAATATCTACTGGATAAAAGGTGGAGCACGTTTTTCTTTTAAAAGAACTAAACTCACAGTAGGTATATAAACGCATAAGTATGTAGATATTCATTAACCAATAATAATGCCATCAGACACATCTATCAATCCTAGTTTCAGTTAGATGTGTTTTAAATCAAATGATAAATTATACCTACAACTGTATGATATTAAACGGGAATTATTTTATTATAGCCAGGTCCCTTCCGGGTTAACAAAGAGGAATTAAATTAAATAAAAAAGCAACATAATATAATACACAAATGAAGCTTGTGGCTCGCTTTGTAAAGTTTTGGGTTTTAATATCGCCATACTCAGGAGCTTGCTTGTGTGCCGACAGGGATGACACATTGAACTTGGGTCAGCGCAAAGTAAATGAAAGCTAAATACTTGTGGGTTAATAAACTGGACTCATGTTAAAACCTTCCCTCTGGACACAAGCTAAAACAATCTTTCTTTACTCAAGTTAAAACCTTCATTAACTGGTTTAAGTTGTTTCCTTAGTTAAAGAGTTATTATTTTTTAAAAAGTTAACAATTTTTTTCATTCAAAAGTAGACATCGTTTCCGTACTAAAATTCTAACATCGTAGTGTACTAAATTTCTCGTAGTAACTATTAGTACTAGTACTAGTAGTACGTAGTAGTACTAAAATTCTAACACGTCTTACAAACGCTTTATAAATAACGCATTAAATTATAATATCTCTTTTTTAACTTTTAGGATAATTTAAGAAAAGATAGTGTTCCAAGTACAAATATTTATTTGCACGGTCAAATCTTCAAATCATCCAGGACTTTTAAGTTACGTACATTTTGAAACGCAAAATTGTTTTACTATCATTATATATCGTTACAAAACGGCTTTTAAAACTTTTTCGGCGACGAAAAATTCATGAATGGTCCCGCTTTCTCAGAGCTTAAGCGTTGTAATAACATGTTTCTGAATATTTCATATTATACTTCTTTAGTAACTAAAAGATATTTTTTTAATGGGTGACCGACAACGACATGATGGCGATCGGTTTTTGCAGCACAATGCCGTGAAGAACCCTAAATCCAACAGTGGAACAATATGTGGTATGATAATGTAGATATGTACCTATATCCATTCTAAATTTGTTTTCGTCTATTCAATGTTGGACTCCAATCTACTCACCGAATGAGATGCGTTAAATTCATTCTCAAACTCAGAAACAAAACGAACACTTGTGCTCAACACACAAATATTTAATTTGTGTGGGAATTCAATTCACGACCCCCGGCGGAGCAGTCAGGCTCACTAATCACTGCACCAAAGGGTCAGTCACACTATCATGATAAATAAATGCATTTACTTAGCAATCTACGCATTCCCAATGATTGATGATCACGACACGCGTCAGCGGATAGCATGTAAGCGTTGGAACACAAATTTTCAATGCGGGGAAATTGATCGAAAAATAAAGAACATTCATAAATTTTTCCTACGAATTATATCGAATATGACTATTTTTTTTACCTCAAACATGGAAAACTAATACGCATTCAATCTTTTGATTATAACATAATGTTAACTGTGTTTTAATTTTTTTATTTGCATTCCATAAGTAGAGTAAATTAAATAATATTACTATGTTTTATTTATTCGATTTTAACCGTCATGCTATATGAAGCTATTATATATTTCAACCTTGCACAATTATATTCAGTATTAATTGTGACATTGTTTTAATTTAGAACTATAGAAATTGTACCATCGGAGGTACAATAGAGAAAAATCATCACAATCATTATTATACTGACCTACAACAATCGTGAGCAGGGCGAAAGTAGAAAACAATGGTAGCCCGCCGGTCTCCATAGAAACGGCTCGTGCGTGCCTCGATGACTCCGTCGTCATAATGTCAATACATCTAATCTTCCGACACGGAACTCACATTCCGATTACTATTAATAATAATAATTACAAGAAATTTAATATATTATTGTCTTCGTTTCGTGCGCTGCGTGCATTAAAGCGAAGCTCCCTTTGAACTTTTCTTCTTTCACATCTGAAACAAACAAATATTTCCACATTACTTTAGTGCCTGTAAACAGACACTTACACAGTAAGCTGAAAGTATGGTCAGAGCATTTACGGCAGGAAATAATGTAGCTACAGTGTGCTCTAATGTCGTCTCCATTATGCCGGCGTGCTCACGGTTTAAATCCCACTAAAGTAATTTATTACATATGTTAAAATCCTCACCAAGACGAAATTAGTCTCTTAGGTAAATTTATTGTCTACATTAAGAATGCAGAACTGTTTCAACATTATGTTACAAGTGTATCGATGTTTGCGATACTTTCATAACACTTCCCTCACTCGAGTGATCGCGGCATTACGTAACGTTTCATAAAGTTTAAGCTGCATTAAGTGCGATGTGCATAGGTAAATAATCGTGAGCCTCGTTCGCTAGCGATAAATACTTTTTTCTTAACTATGCAAACGCAAAATAGTGAAGTGAATCCGTGTCGATACTTCAATACAGCTCACGTTCCACGGACCACGTTTGAATGTGGTGACGATACAATAACAGAACGCAGCACAAAGTGATGAGCGCTAGAACAAAGCGCATAGAACTTCAAAACCTTCATTTCTGCATTGAATTTTGACGTTTTCGTAACATTTTCATTTTAGTAGGATTATTACAGATGTCCTTTGTTCTTCATGATGTCGAAGGACATTCCAAACTGAAAGAACCCTATATGTATTTAAAGCGGATACGACTTAAAAAGCACATGACCGCTTTCCCCAATTATGGCTTTAAATAATTGTGACTAAATTCTTAACCTGTTTATAGTATGTAATGGTACAAAACCCCGAACCTGTATTTTTTGTGACAACATACATTTTAATACTGATTTCAGCTGAAATTTTAATCCCTAATATACGAGTATAAGAGAATAGCTTTAGTAACTTTACTTGCTAGTTATTCAACATAATAAAAAGGTCTGTAAAATCGAGAAGATATCGTCTTATATATTTCATTTTATTTCAGTTTCGGGAAAAATGTTGGATCGTAACATAACAAAATTTTGTAGCCATCTCAAAATGTTTATCAAATTCATTGACTTATTTGATCCTGGGATTTTTTGAATATCGAATAAGCATCGATTGCCAAATGCTACCTACCTATTTTGTGTTTCGTCTCCTAACACTTTTAACGTTAAGAACATTAGCAAAGCATTAGGATACATAGGTAACATAAACAACATCACGCCTGTAGTTCACAGACAGGGTAGACAGAGAGAGTGTAATACACTCGCGATTCCCGTGTTACGTTCCACGTCCGAATATGTAAGAGGGGGTGAGTTTATTGTTATACACCAGGCATTAAGCAGATGAAAATAATGATAAAAATAAAATAAAAATTAGCAAAATATGTATACCAGTATCCTGGGTTCGAATCCCGGTTTGGACAGTATCGGACTTTTCTAACTTACACATTTTCAAGTAGTGACTCGGAGTCATAACTGTGCCCGATGTATGGCAATAGACTCACCTATGCCTTAGTGGGATGTAAAGGTAACTGGTGAAACGTGGGAGTGTGCAACACTCTTCTGCCTACCTCTTCAGGGATTACAGGCATGATGTTTTGATACGTTAAAATATGTATGTAAACAGCAATATTTGAAACACAAAGTTGCTATATCATATTTTAATTTCGGCTCACATCTAACGCAATAAACAAGAAGCTTGCAATAAGCTGCCCGTCCCTAAAGGTATGTACAAGTGTAGGTACGAACACGTGGTGGTTTTTTTTTCTTTACAACCTCCGTGCACAATGTGAGCAAACTGAGATAAAACGGGAATGATTGCCGCTCTGTCGCTATATTGTTCCGAGTGTTTTGTTCCATTCTACTTCTCTTTGGCGCTTTTTGTTCATCTATAACCGAATACCGAAGTGCCACATAAAAAAAAAAAAAAACATTCAACCAAATAAATGATCTTTCACTGACGTGTAACGAATACTTAGTACGTTCGCCGCTTTTGATTTACGCTGGGTTTTTTGTTAAACGTACGTACGCTCTCTTTTGGTTTTGTTTTTTATTTTTCCTCGCCCTTGCATCCTGTATTACTACATTTTAAATTTGAATAGCGTCTTTTTTAAAAAACCTACTTATTTTAAATAAATTAAATTCATTTTAATCGTAGATTACATTGAATACACTTTATCACTAATTGCCCTATAAGCTATAAGAAGGATGACAGTTAAGCCCACTGTAATGTATTTTGCCCGGCCCTGACATATGAAAAAATAACGCACAACCAATGAAATGTAAGTATGTTGACGTAAATTGACGTCGATTGATATTGAAAAGGTACGGTTTAAAGGAAATACAAAATGCGAATGGGCGTCGTTCGTGGCCGGGCATATAACAGTTTACGGAGGTCGCCGGTCGGTCGTTTCAATTGGAACACGCTCTCGTGGCGGCCGATGTCGTCTTCGCCGTGGAAACGGGCGACGGCGTCGCGACAATAAACAATACAAACAACTATAGCCTGCGTTTGACACCAGCCCGTTCGAAGTGGATTAGAACGCTCTACGGGGAGTTCGGCAGCATTTAGGGAGCGTAATAGCCTTCCTCCGTGACCTGTTTTAGCTGCGACAAATAGAGATTTACGAGATTGCCTCCGGAGGATTTTCACAGTTCCCCTAATAAAATTGAATGGTGTTTACTTCGCGGTTACTTTATTCTAGAAAAGCGATCTCCTTTCGTTCTCGATTTTCGAACATAATTCACACCCAATGCGGCTGGGATTTCCGTGAACTGGCAATCGGGATGTCACTCGATTCTAGACTCATTCGACAAACTGTCCAACAAAGTTTTCAACAATTTAATTCCCCTAAAATATGCGCGAAAAATTTCGCAGGGCAAAAAGTGGATGAGTGAAAGCTTATCGCGGACGTTAATAAAAGGGATGAGAGTAAATGGCGCGAGGGGAGAAAATAAAATTCCCGAATGTAAATCATAGAAACATTATAACTTCTGTATGTACGTAACTCATAGCCTCTCCAGTTATTGGTGTCGAAAGCGATTAAATTGGCAATTCAATGTATTAATCGTATGATACATTGTGCCACTGGGTGGAATTTAGGCCTTAATATTGCGAAGGCAATTCCCGTCTAAAGCATTCTGAGCTTAATAATTTTACGTTTGTGTACAAAGATGGCGTATTCGGTTATCTCACGAGTATCAAGCAGCCCCTCACTCCGTCTCCTATTGTCATATTTACATTGTCTATGCTCATACCCGAATTCCGATTAACACAAAACTATAATTGCGAATGTACTAGTGTTAGGCGGTTTACCTACTCGCGTTGTGTTGGCACATAAATATTTTGATTTCATAAATGAATTAATTTGATTCAGTGTGATATTTGCGGTCATAATTAAATGTATTATCAATTTTGTCAAATTGTTAACGAAATAAGGAAAAGGCATAAATAATATTTTTATGT
>DWDW01001215.1:0-12096 GCA_018245635.1 Mimoniades versicolor eupheme
AAAACACTTTTCTAATAAATTATTGTGATGTTATGAAAGCACTTAGGTTTTCATAGATTATAGATAGGTATATATAAAGACATAAAATTCTCCATTGTTTATACGTAAGATGTTTTACGTGAAATACAAGGGCACAATAAATAAGTATGAAGGTTGGGTAGTCTTATTACCTAAAAGCTATTCCTTACAAGCAACCCGCTAAAAATGTAGCTGCAGAAAGAGATTGCTAAGAAACAAAATAGAAAAATGGGCTTACATACATGCATGTAATTTATTCATACTGCTAAGAAAAGTACTATAACAATAATTATCAGCCGAAAAAATAGTAAGAAAGATTCAGCAAAAACGTGCGAAACAAAGCAACAAATTAATGTTATAGAGCAAATGATATCTTTTTAATAACTGATCAATGTTATACGAGTACCATCCCACAAGTCCCTTACGGTGTTGAGTGTCAATTTTTTTTGTCCTTACAGATTTAAATTGCTTCCGAAATAAATACCTTATCATATGTCCTTGATAAATTTTAAATGTTTTTAATTCCATTCCATTTTTAATTTTAATTCCATGTTGAATTCCATTTTTATTCCATTATTTAATGAAACATTTATAAAACGTAACATTGTCTATAAAATGTAACATCGTTTATAAAACGTAACATTGTTTTTAAAATGCAACATCGTTCTTAAAAACCCCAACAAGCTAACGTAATCCTCTACTAATTTACATGCAAAATTATAGAGCTCTACCAGTAACAGCCGTGGTATCAACTTGATTAATAGTGGAATTGATTGTGTTTCGATCAAAAACTACGACGAACATTAATGATTGGAAGCTTTGTTTCCAACACTAATCCATTTTTTACACACACACATATTTGTATCTAATGTATTTGTATTAATGTATGGGAATATAAATTTATCGGTTCGTTGCTAGATGGCCTCGTTTATCCAGTGGTTGTATGCGAAACAGCTGATCAAGAGGTCCCCGATACCATCAAAGGGTTCCAAAGTAATATTAGGCTTTCCTAATTTGAAATTTGAAATAGCATTTGTGTCCAATGAATGAGTACAGTGTATGGCAATAGGTTCACCCTCAGTTCTATTGTGGAACGTACAACTTTACTGCTAAATCGTGGGATTGTACTACGCTCCTCAATCTACTACTTCGGGGAAATACGTTCGCTTGCAATCACTCGACTAATATCCTTGACTTACTTCAAAAGGGATCTAACGTAGAGATCTATCAATAATATTATAATAAATATTTATATTCAAGAAAGCATATCGGGGTCACAGTTTCAAATTCACAAAATCGGGAGGCTGAAACCCAAACCACTCCTATAATTACGTTACATGAATTCAATTAGCACTGTTTCCTTAATGTTTAATACATTATTATATTTTTTTTGTTATAACAGTTCACTAAACACACAGTTATTTTTGTTAAATCAATTTTGAGGTGTTTTTAAGGATACTAACTTTACAGGTACGGATACAGCTTGGACATTGGGTTGAATTTACAAAAAAATGGTTCAAAGAAAGAGTTATTATGAAAAGATTAATCTATGGGTAAAGATCCCACAGATTTCGCTTTTAATATAAATTCTTTCTTATGATGAAGTAATTCTCCCATACATTAAAGGAGAATTATAATTTGAAGTCGTTTTAATGTAAAAAAATATGTATTATAGTGTCGTAATGAAGTCCGTTTGACTCCCGTTTGATTCAAGTTGTCATTTATTATCGCGAGTAAATGGGGAGATCAAACAACGTAGACATAACGGCAGATGAAAGAAGACAAGAGAGATATACCTAATATATGTATGTATAATACGAATGTTGATGAACGCAGCTATCAAGGGCAATTAAGACTCGACTATCTTGACTAAATAGTTCAGAAACTGGCTGACGAGTGAATCAGATGTCTCCGAAATCAGCTTGCATGTATAAAGAGAGTAATAAATATATAAAAAACACGTCATGTATATATGAAGATAATCCGCGTTCGGTACACTCTGTGTACTCCGCAAGCGAGCTGGTGTGATGTAGTAATAATAACATCAGATAATTTAGCAGGGGCTTTGGATACAGCGACGGTAGCGTGATTAATGAAAGTATTGTCATTGTTGATTCGAGGGATTATTTCGTTATTAACCGTAAGATGTCGATTTGGTATAAGCCCGCCTTTCTCGCATCGTAATTACCTTATTTGGCTGATTGTGATTTATTTTAGGCTACTGCGATTTATTGAGACGTCTAAATTGCGACAGAGCTTATTGCGTTTATCGCTATGTATACTCATACATAACATGAAAATTACCTCTTGAATTTTCTTATTTTGATTTAGAATGAAATATGTATGATACTTGAAATCAAACAACAAGACATTTTATGTATTACGTTTGTGATCCCCGCAAAGGTAGGCAGAGGAGTGTAATAATAATGTCACCAGGTATGTTTACGTCCTACCATGTAAAAGGTGGCTCGAATACCAGCGTAGTGAAATGCGGTTCTGGGCTTGACTGGATTGTCTCTTGTAAATGAAGAAAAGTAGCTATATATTTATTCACTCACATGTGTCTAAGTATATATGTATGTATGTAATTTATCTGCCTTATTGTGATTATAACACAAGTGCTCTTAATGTTTATTAATATTTAAAATACTGCGTAGTTATGTAACAGTTTAATCATCTCTGAAGACTAAGTACATAAGTCTGTCGGCGATGTTGTGAAGTGACCGAAAACATTACAAATTATTCAGAAAATATGTAGGTAGGTATGTGTTAGAAGTAAGGCACAAAGTATATTAGGTACATTGCCACCGTAAAGGAATTACTTTATACAAAAAACGTACAGCTTTCACCTAGAAAGAGATAATTGAAAAAGTTTCACGCCTCTCAACTCTGGGCGTGGGGTCGCTGGATTAATGCATTTTTAAACTCAACTGGTGGTCATTTACTCGCTCGTAAGTTGTAACCAGAACATCCGCTATCAATTCTTCTTGGTTTCGTAGCGAAGCTGGTGAAAATAGGTTTTTATCGTATCTGTTTTAGTTTGATATGTGGAGAAGCGTTGCAAGTTCGTTGTCAGAAATGGCATAGCATTTGGTATTCTAGTTGTGATTTAATTTATATTCGAGTACATCTAAATACAAAGATTATTAATTAAAATTGTTTTTTTATGCTGTGTAATATACGAGTACATATATGTATGTCTGTCAACAAAAAATGGGATTAAATTTTATACACTCTAGAGTATATTAGGTATGTTTTAAATGAAGAGAGTAGCAAACAGGCAATTAACAGAAGTTGCTGCTGCTTACTCTGCCATCTGTAATGTACTTGGACACTAGATGCGTACTGTAGATAAATGACTGTCAGTGACAGTTAGTTCAGCTAGAGTTGGTCGTAACAAAAACTTCTAGTATCTCTACCGGGTAAAGATTACAGGAATGGGAGCGTTATAACTTATAATAAAATAACTTTAATGGAGTTAGTGAATGTTAGTGTATATACACACATGACTTCACGCCAGGTTCCTTGCGGGGTACGCAGAGAGCACCGAATGTCAAATATCTCTATTGTTACAGACCTACAGAGTTTCTTCTACACGTATGTCAGTACGAATTCAATTAGTAATATTAAATATAGTATTTCCTACTTTTGAAAGATTTGTGGAAATGAAGTTTCATTAGCGGTGAAGACTGATTCATTTCATTAGCGGTCTGTCTAGGCACAGCTAAATGCTGTGGGCGCCTAGGGGTAGCAGCGTCGGTGGCATGGCCTCTCTATGCGCTACGATCCCCACCCCGCATACCCAGCGTGGGGATTATGGCCATAACACGTAGAAGAAGGGTTATGTTCTACAGTGTACTGCAATAAACCGATGATGAGACGATGATGAAGTTTCATCCGATCAGATAAATTATCCGTAATTCCCCATATACAATAAAAACCAGACCCACAAACCTAGACGGGAGGGGCGAGTGGGTGATAATTGAAAAAGTTTCACGGCTCCTAGAATACGCTGGCGTTCGGAGAATTCGTTAGTTATCTACAATAGTGATTGCACGTTAGACGTTCTAGTTCAATATTGTTTCAAAATTTGTGTCACAGTATTTTTTAATTAATAGTGCTACTTAATCACTTGTGTGACTTGTGTGAATTGTAGGATTAACACTGTTGATGTCGGTTGGTTGAGTCAGCGTCAATTATATTATTAATATGATAATTAGTAAGTGTTAAATTAGTGATAGAACTGTCAGTGGTAGATGTAGGAATGATAATACAGCTATAAAATGCGAATGTTGAGGGATGTGAGTGCCGAGGGAGGCCAAGACTCTCCTATCTCGACCAAAAGAGTCATAAACTGGCTGAAGGTGGAGTGAGAAGTCACCGACGTCCGCGTGCGTTAATCGAGAGAATGATGAACATGGAACAAGCATGTGAAATCTGTAAGATTATATAAATATACCGGGCATAAATTCAGACTCCGAGCAATTACTAGAAATTTCTAATTTGGGCCTTTTTAAAAGCTGAATATATCAAGGCTTCGTATTTCACTAAATTGTTGATTTTGTTAACAAACGTAATAATGCTATGTACATACTATCGTACTGCTCTGTAGATATATCGATCGAGTACTTTGAATAATCTGAGCTAACCGCAGTCCGTGCTCAATGGTCCGTTTGGAATATAATATTATTGGAGGCGAAGATTTATTTATTTTATGGTCAGCTGTATAGATAAAGTAACTTAACCATGTAATTATTGTAACAATTCAATCTGTTTGATCATAACTAGTTTAAACATGATTATTATACATTATGAAAAATAAATAAACTTCAGTTGAGAAAGCTTACAAATAGTTTAACGGTTTCACCGACATCTATTGACAATTTTGTGAACCAATAGAACACCACAAAATTGATACCTGATAATATTTTAGCGAGATCTAAAAACTAAAGATCCTCTGAAAACATAGATATTTGCACTCAAACTAAAATTCTTTTAGGTATAAGACGTGAATGTATTTAACTAAACAAACGTAGCATCACGCCTGTCATCCCCGAAGAGGTAGGCAGAGGAATGTTGAAAACTCCCACGTTTCACCAGTTGTTTACGTCCCACTATGGAATATTCCAGGAACTAAACAATGTTCCAGGTAACGCCTGAAACTTTGTTCCTAAAACATTATTCCGATTTATTTGTCTCTTCTAACTCATGTTGCCTTTAAATATATGCAACTTTTTCATTGGAAATCATCAAAAGTAAATAGTGTCGAAAAATTAATTTTACACTGAGGGACGGTAGGTAAACAAGTGTACTCTATGATGATAAAAGTTAACGAAATTTTGGAAACCTTGAGATAGTTTCAAAATTACGAACATAATGCCAAACCTGTATTAACCGAAGGGGTAGACGGAGTGTAGTATTTGCACGTTTTACCAGTAACACTCTATGTCTTATCATGGATTGTAGTGAGCTTCCTGTCCCACATCGGACATTGATCCAAACTCTATGCCAATACTGACTGAGCTTTGTGAGCTTTTCCGTGGTTCACAGGACATTGTCAGAGGCAAGTTTCAATTGTAATAGTTAGGTGGGAACATACGATAAATGAGTTATCAATCAAACCGTAACTCCAGTAATTTGCTCCGCAGTGTCGACGCATTACGGAAGTATGCTCTACGCTTTTCTTCCACAGTTGCAGCAGAGACACGTACTCTGAAATACAACGTAATATGTTTATTTCATAAAACTTAACGTAGACAAAAGTGTTTATTGTAAGTTCGTTGTCGAGCTTTCACTTCTGCGCGCAAGCAATTTCGGCTCAGGGGAATAAGTTCCTCGTTTCTCGACTAACGTGCGCCAACTTACATAAGTGATTTGGACATTCGCTTGTGTGTGCTTGAGCTGTACAAATCTAAATCTTGTGTGTTCGTAAGCTGTGCCAGTCCAGCCTGAAGCATCTCGGAGGATTCCTCGGGCTGATTTAAAACTGAAGTCCAAAATTTGTTTTTTAAAATTGTATTAATATCATAATATTAATCTCTTATTTGAATTCTGTTTCACCATTTCAAATACTAATTTTCTGTAATAATTTTAAATATTCTATAATTTACAATTAACTTTTTTATTTTGTTTACTATTATTTTGTGCAATATAATGTAAAATTTAGTATGTACTTGTAATTATTTTTAAATGCATGAATAATTTTATTTATATTGTGTTAGTATAATTAATAATGGTATGCTTTTTTTAAATTGTTTTCCAAATATATTTCCTATAAACAAATCCATTGTTCAGTTAAAAAAAAACACTTTAAGTGGTGCATTTTTGTTATTGAATGAAGTATCTACTTTTAATAAGTTAAAAGACAAACCGTACTGAATACAACTGAGAGCAATCTTGTGTCAATTACATAACATAATATCAGGCGTGTACTGCATAGGCAGAGGAAAATAATACTGCTATGTTTCAGTTAACGGTATTTCTATGAAATAAATAGAACGTCAAAAGAATAAGTACATATTTTTGTAGTCAGATGTTCTGATTGTTCTGAATACGAGTAGTGTGAACAATACTAAAATGTCCTTTGACTTGCTGTTCAAATATTTACGAAGGGCAAACACGACATGCGTTTTGTTTGTGATATTCGATAAATATATTTATTTTTCTACGCTTCGAAGGTTGACAATTGCCGGAGAGAATACGTTATGGAGTGAATAAGTTATGGTGTTTACTTACTTGTTCCCTCAATTGTGTTCGGATACGAAGTAATATCCCGCCTATGTTTTCCTGAAGTTATTGGTAGAGGAGTGTAGCGCAATCATTTTTTAACCAGTTAAGTCGCACGTGTCATGTGATGTGTTGAGCCTATTGTTATATACCGGGCACAAATTCAGATTCCGCGCTGCTGTTTCTGGGACTTTCAACTTAGAAGAACCCAGTAAAGCTTTCGGGTTGGGTATCAAGCTTGGAACCTCTAGGTAGTTGCACCTACTAGACCGACGATGCAGAGTTCAAATCTGATAGTCAATATTTATTAATTTTTACTGGTCCGGTGGTCTAGTGATTATGTCTTGGTACGGCATAAATGATTTATTGATTAGTTCGTCATAACTTAGCAGTTCAAATTCAAATGTAATTTATTCTTAATTTGTTCCTTAGAACCTTTTTTTACGTCAAAATGAAACCACCACCGCTTCGGAAAGTGCCTCGCTATGGAGTAGAACCGGCGAAAGAAACTCCAAAGGAGTGCTTATGCGTATTTTAAAATTAGTACATACTTATATTAGAATATTATAATATGAGCTATTAGAATTACCCCACAGTGAAATACCGTATGACATTATACTGTGAGAATACCTAAAGTAAACGAATTAAAACTAGGTATTTAGATAAAAGTAGAACACTTCGTTGAACACAGGTTTTTGAAATGTAGAAATACAGTATCGCCTGCTGGAAAGCTGTATTCTAATCGTGACTTTTAGCACCCAAATTTTGGAAAGTGAAAAATTGTCTCCAACAACAACCAACATGCTCACCAAGGCTCACGTATCTTGACCATAAAGGTCAAGTATTGATTGCAGGGGCAGTTAGGAAGAAGTCTCCAAAACCGACGGGTTTGGATGAAAACAGCAATGCATGTGGAAAAAGCACATAGCAGGTCTTTAAGGATAAAGATATTTGGGAGTCCTTGTTCTCTGCCTACCTCGTAAGACACACAGCGTGATACTGTAATAATAATAGTAATCTACATATGTCTTGTAAATATGAATTTGTACACATCTACAGAAAGTGATCATTATGTATATGCACATATTATTGTGTATTTCGCCAATCAGAAAGCATTACAGGATTGCTAGCGGTACTGCATTGCGTATAACATTAATGCTTCAGCTTGCGAATTCTGCTGCAATTTTTTGTTGAAATATCCTCTTGAAAAATTCCTGACTACCTATTGAAAACAAATGGTTCTTTCTAAATATTTACTGTATTTTAAATTCTAATTTTATCACGATTCAGGACCTTAATAAATATATGGGCAAGAAAATAAAATTGGAAATCCAGCGTGGATCAGTTTGGAGCGAAAAACTAAATAAAATATGTAACAGTCGTCCCAACTGCCGAAGGTCTACTAAAAATGTCATAGGCGACCCAAGTTAGAGGCTTTCTTTGAAAGAATGTATCCCCGGGGTGGAACACTGAAAACGTACAGGCTGATATTACAGTCACTATGAATTTATCTTTAAATATCCTTAGTAAATATTTGAAGATCCAACACAAGGCAATTAAAGTCATGTTATGAAAATATTTCGAAAACAATAATATTTTTTCTGGATTTTTTTGTTTAACATGTTCTGGTGTACAATAAAGAGTATTAAAATTAATTAAAAAAGAATTTTTGTTCAAAAGAAGAACACATAAACGAAGAATACATAAAAGAAGACAAATAAAGATACAAAAAATGGTAATCTAAGTAAATATTTAATAATCCTATGTATACTATCAGTCTCTTAAAACTTGGCAATAGCAGTGACGTGCAGACCTTTTAAAAAGTCCCGTAGAATGAGGCACCAGGCACCGGTTCATCGATTGGGTACACTCGTGCCCGGTAAAAACGATATGGAGCTAATAAATAAAAGGAAATTTTTCAAATAAGCTATTTTTCAAGTGTCCGTTTCAGTCTCAATGCAAATTGCTTCGCGTATCGAACGAACCCTTAGGACTTGCGAGTGAAAATGAAATGTCCTGATCGGAATATTGATTTCGAATGAAAATTTCGTTAAGGGCCGATTGTATTGATGTCCTGAGGGTAGCGAAACTTGCTACTCGCAGCGTCGTAGTTCGGTGAAAGGAAAACGTTTTAAAACTCATTTTGGAAAATTCTTTTTGACAATTTTTGATGCGATAAAAAGGATACACTAGAAAAGTACACGTAAATTGAGTGAGAAAAGGTGAATATACAAATTGGAAGTTCACGGGTACTGAAGGAGACCAATAGATCTTGACTAAATTGGTGAGACACTGTCTGATATGCGACTCGGAAGACACATAAACTTGCCTATATGAAAAGAGTAAGCAGCAGTGTCATACAATATACATACATACAACATACAATATACAAGCATAAACTATCCATAAGTAACCGTATTTCATTCTTGGAAATAAAAAATGGATATGTTTTCCTTCACCACCTGTTACTGCTATTAGTCATTTACAGTTCAGATGACATCACTTTGGAGAGGTCTGCCGTCGAGTTGAGAGAATTATGTAGTGGTAGCATTTTCAGCTTAAAATGTTTCATGTATGTAATGTACATTTATTTGCTTTGTATTATGTCATTCACAGTTCAAATAGCATTATTTTCGAACGCGCTGTTCGCCGAAGGGTATTATTAGTCATAGTAGTTTTAGTCTAAATGGTTTCATATATACATATACACATGTATTTTATTTAATATAGATAGGTTACATTAAGTATATGTTATATTAGTTTAGTCAAACACGTACATACGTTTATTTAAAAATTATTATCTTAAGAAATGACTAAAAGTCGTTTATGGGGTACAATTTTGGCAAACTTATAGGTAATATACGAGTAATATTTAGCCAGTCCATATTTTCAAGGAGGATTTTGTGTTTTTTGGTTCAAATGCCACTCAATTTAATAGTGAATTAGAACATATGCACATCAAAAATTTTTACATATTGTCGTAAGGGAAGTCAAGTTTGTTCTACCCGTACGTGACCGGTGTAGACAGCGGGCCTGACTCTTGTCATTTTGACAGTAGACTAATCTTCAATAGTGGAATGATATGGAGCATGTTATATCAAAATTGTACTATATTTCCACCACAACGCTTGATATTCATATCACGCGATTATAACCTCGCGTACGAGGTAACGATTAACATTATATGACACCAATAAGTCCACGTTTCTCGTGTTATGTTGTGCGTCTCATGGGATAGTGGGTGAGCTACTTCTAGGAAATTAAATAAGAAAAACTCAATAGCAATTTTCCAGATCCGGAGATCGAATCCAGGCCCTTGTGTGCAACGATCGCGTTTATCGTTGGCGATAATTAAAATATAAAAAAAAGTAATATTTTTGGAAGAGAGTTCTAATTCATTAATGATTAAGAGCTCTCAGGATTCGGGTGGACTAAATGAAGTCCGCTTGAAATTATTAAAAATAAGAGTTACTTACCGCGCGTCTAGCTGCCACATTTTTCTATTGTTACAATTCCAGAATTTTGCGCGCACAGCTTGCGTTAGTGTCCCGAGAATTGATGCCGCATAAATTTCAGTCTCCAGATGTAGCAGACAGCGAGATTAAGTTTGAACTTAAAATACTTGAAGCTTAGCGACAGCGTTTATTTGGTATGTTTTGTTCAAAAGCAATATGTTTGCGTTTGCAGTCAAACGCTTTTTAATAACAATAAATTTGAGTTTGTAGTCCAACGAAATCCCGCTAAGCTTCAAACAGTTCGAAGTCATCAAACCTGTTAGGTACTTCGTTGTTGATGATTTCGCCTGATGCTAAGTGAAGTGTATCCTAGGTTGTATTATAATTTCCTAGAAATGTATTTTTATGAAGTTGTATTTTTAACAGAATACAAGCGATCATTTGCAGGAAAATGTTCCACAGGACACAATAAACTGTCAAAGTATCTTTCTATTCTACTCTTTGCAAGCAGGAATATAAAACTGCCAGCTGTAACTTTTAACATGAACCTTGCAATGCAATAACTTTTACGAGGCTAGATTGAAAGAATTAAAACATTTTGTTTCGCCTCCGTCCGTAAATTGTTCGTCAAAGTTGGCATTGAATTTCTTATGATATAAAAATATTAAAAAATATAACATAATAACATAAACTACATAATCTTTTACTTCCTGTTCCTGGCGTGGTGGTATAATAATAATGATTAAATAAATTGAACAAGACTGCCTCGTTGGTCGTCTTGGTTGCAAGTGCGACTGCCGATCGGGAGGTCCTTGGTTCGATTCCCGGTTTGGGAACTACTAAATTTTTCTAAATTAGCGTTTGTAGTAGTGGCTCAACTCAGAGTCTGGACATGTGCCCAGTGTATGACAATACGCTCACCACCTATTCCATAGTGGGCCGCAAACGTAACTGGTGAAACGTGGGAGTGTTCAACATTCCTCTGCCTACCTTTTCGGGAATGACAGGCGTGACGTTTCGTTTGAACAACGGTACTTTGCAATTCCAGTTAACTCATGGTGAATCTTTGTTGGTGCGAAAGAACTTTACTAAGAAGCCACAAGGCCCTGGTTGCAAAGAAATATAAATAATTGTGGCTCAAGACAGAAAACAGAAAGTAGAAAAATTCACGTCGTCAAAAAGATAAGAATAATGAGTAGTACATGATAAAAATAGCATCTACTTCTTCACACAGTTACCGCGTAATCGTATGAGAAAATATACAACATGACATCATGCGTATAGTCCTTGAAGAGGAAGGCAAAGGAATGTAGCTTATTTTAACGTTTCGCCAGTTACGTTTACTTCCTACTATGGAATAGGTGATGAGACTATTGCCATAGACCATGCACATATCCTGACTCCGTGACAACACTAGGAAATATAAGTTAGAAAAATCCAGTATTGCCGACCCGGGATTTTCAAGTTTCGAGTTTCGCGTTCTCTGCATTTAGTGGATGAACCGATTTTTGTTTATAAAATGATATTGAATGAAAGGTGTACTGGTATCATCGTTAACCTTTACTCGTATAGCTCTTTGTTTGTGTTGATTATTTTGTGCATTGAATGAAAAATTTCAAGGGTTCTTATATGAGAATATTTCTGTTTCAATAAATTAATAAGACAGAACCAGATGGGATGACGATCTGCGAAAGGCAGATGGTGGATGCGGTAAGCCGAGGATAGAATGCGATGGCGCTCTTTGGGGAATACATATGTCCAGCAGTGGAGTGACATATGATGATGATGATGATGATGATAAATTAATACGAAAGTATCGTAACGTAACTTCACGCGTGTAATCCCCGAAGAGGTAGGCAGAGGAATGCAGAACACTCCCACGTTTCACCGGTTACGT
>DWDW01001216.1:0-12096 GCA_018245635.1 Mimoniades versicolor eupheme
GTACGTAAATTTACATTTGTATGTGAGAAACGAGATTGGTATAGAGCTACGATAATTTCACAATTCGACTTACGTACGATCGCGGGCGTATTTTCTCTAATTTAGATTTTCTAGTAATGCCCCGGGGACTGGATGTGTGCCCGGTGTATGGCAATAGACTCAGCACCTACTTTATAGTGGAACATAAACGTATCTGGTGAAACGTGGGAGTGTATTACACTTCTCAGCCAACCTCTTCGGGCATCGCAGCGTGATGTTCCTTCATAATTCGATATACTTTAACAATATTTTTTTCCACGGTGAATGTACATATGTACATGTACGGTCATTATAGTTACCCACTAATTACCTACTATCTCCATATAAAAGACAAGTTACTAATTACAACGAGCGTAGATCAAAATTAAATCATTAATCAAATAGAGATTTTATTTACATTTTATATTACGTCTAAATTCATTTTTATTTATCACTACATTTAATAAACAAATTTGCTGAATAAATTTTTTTATAACCAACGAGGTAAAGTTTAAACCCGATCGCAATCATTATCGAATTAGTTCATTCAATAACTTTTAATTTATTACCTAATTTAGTTTCAGTTTGCCAATTACCGGAAACCAGGTTAACGACCTGTCCGTTTACCGGAAGTTTATTTTATTAGCACAAAGTCGCCGCGAGCTAACGTATGTTATATAATAAGGTGAGTCTAAAAAATAAGTTTCATTAATACGCTGTTACCTTTTACGGATTTACCATTGTCACACACTTCGATATAATATACGTTATAGCACAGCATATTATAATATATTACAATATATCTATACTTCTATACTATCTATACTTCTATACTATCTATATCTATACTTCTATACTAATATTATAAAGAATAAAACTTTGTTTGTTTGTTTGGTTGTAATGAATAGGCTCAAAAACTACTCGACCGATTTTAAAAATTCTTTCACCATTCGAAAGCTACATTATTCACGAGTAACATAGGCTATATTTTATTTTGGGAAAAAAATAGGGTTCAAATATTTCAGAAAAGTTACTTATTTTGCGTACGCTAACCTAAACTATAAAAGATAAAATGTTGTAATTAATTGTAGATCTTATAAATATCTACAAAAAAGTCCGCAACATACTATACCTATTTATGTCGAGTGAGCCACAATAACCATTTTTTTGGACTACATTTAAACGCGTTTATTTTACTCATGCTATTAATACTTATCAAAATAAAGTATTTCATCACTAAGTACAGTTTATGTAGATAATATTTGGTCTTTGAATGATCCACGCATGCGGAGCCGCGGGCGACCGCTACTATTTAATAAAACGGATGTTTTATCAATTGAAAACATTAAACGATTCACTATATGTACATATATTCACTACACAATTTCTACTCAATGTTTAATAAAAATACTATCAAAAGTCACCTACGTCACCTATAATGCTTTCTAATGTGCATCATTTTCCTATTCAGATGCAGGATCGTTACTTGTAGAATAGGTACTTATTCCAACATAGTTATCAGATGTAACGATGCTATTATGGCTGACATGGCATATGGTCAGGCCGGACAATATGACCGAGGTCAGGTTGAACTTTAATTCTGTTTGAGGGTCTGATTTTGAATAGATAACTTAACGTGACTATTGAACACGATAATACAAACTTGTATGTATCACCATACTCATATACCATTTTAATACCAAATGTATATTATCTAGTTGGTAAATGTCGTCCATTACACATTGTAATGTGTTAATGCGTCACGCGAATCGACACGAACGTGAACGATCGGAGCGACTGGAAAACGCTCTGATACGAAACGTAACGAAATTGGTTACGCATGCGATTATTAGCCTCATTCAAAAATCTGTTCTCAATATTTACTGTAGTTATGTTTTGTTATAGAAATTGCTAACATTTAGATGGGCTGTAGACCACAGGACCGTGAACTATGATTTCAGATCCGTGTTCAACAGTTCAAAATGACGATTAATTTATATACTTATGTGCCATTTTATAAACATATATGAGTATACGGTACAAGTATTATTTGTGAGAATAAATGCACTTCTGTCGCTTTAGTTAAAGGAAATGAATTTTGTATTCTTGTACTATAAGTATCTTACATTAAAATATATCAGAATACATTTAAGTAATGAAACATCTTTGACAAATAAATAAAACACACCCAAATAAAACAAACCGTTTGCCATTAATAAATTGAGCCTCAAACAAGTGTATTCAGCTACATAAACCGTACATAGAAAACAAAGATTGTATTGCGAATGTAGTTCACAGGCAGGGCACGTTTCTGTTAAAATACAGATAATTTTGCGTGAAATTTCATTTCACAACGGATGGGGCTGAGATGAGAACGCGCTAGCCGAAATATCGCACCATTGGTTTGCCAATTAAATTTTGTGTGCAAATCGTACATTAACACTTTTGGGCACATTTCACTTTACCGCCTGATAATTAAACTGCGTGCAAACACTCTTTTTGTGCTAGAACTTGTATTATGGGGACTTTGCGGGAAGATCACAATAGTGTAACATCTTACGATGCGTACGGAAATTAATAATTAATCTTTTGCTCTAATAGTACCTATATCATTTATTACTGTGACCCGGTAAAATATGTAGTATTGTATATTTTATGTTCTTTCCAGAGGTCGTGCAGTTGGTATATACATACATATGCTTTGATTCCAACGACCAAATGCAAAATAAGAAATGATTATTCACAGAATTTAGACGTACCAAAAAGTGGTTGAAAAGTTAAAACTAAGTCATCCTAATCCAACTGTAGTATACGGAGAGGGTCCTTCAGGCATAAAGAGAGATAGTCAAATACGTACAGATCGAATTCGAACGAACCGGATAAAGGCCACTAGCTACAAATATGTGTTACTAGGTATTAAAGTGCTTTTTCGAGCGCTAACATTCAAGAATTGTTTGGGTCGAGCGCGCAACAAGTGCGGCGCAGGTAGGGGGGGGGGGGGAGCGGGGCGCGTTCATTGATCAGCCGGCGCCTGTTGCTCGATCTCGACTCCCCGTCACCCCTTTGTTAGAACGTGCGTAGATGTACCCTCGGAGCGGCGGGTGTCATCAACGTGACGTATAGAAATGACTTCATTTACATTTATGCCTATACCCTAATCGACTCTCTTTGTTTGCTCGCCCTTCGTATTACCATCATCGGGGATTGGTACAGTGGAAACATTTTATACGATTGTAGGCAATTAAGACCCGAATGCTCGTTCGCAGCTAAGTACTACGAGTAATGGGATTGTTGTGTCGT
Source organism: Mimoniades versicolor eupheme (assembly GCA_018245635.1). Taxonomy (NCBI): domain Eukaryota; kingdom Metazoa; phylum Arthropoda; class Insecta; order Lepidoptera; family Hesperiidae; genus Mimoniades; species Mimoniades versicolor. The sequence continues at coordinate 3,319 of DWDW01001216.1, forward strand.
TTAGTGAATAAATCTGTTTATTTTTATGTTCACAATTACCTTAACTATATATACTGATTAATATCTATTATATTGCTTTATATGAACGATTTAATTCCTTACTCGCGCCCTCTTATTAGTAGTATATTAAATCAATTAAATGGGTCTAATGCAGTATAGTATGTATGTATGTATGTACCTTATATATTGTACTTATTAACACGGAATCATTGTACTTATCTATAACAACGCGTCTAAAAATCCATTCGGTTTTATTCAAATACTGCCGTTATGTATAAAAAACTAGATGAAAAACACATTAAGGGTGAATTAGGTGTGCAAGTAAAAATTCTTCTAAAAAAACTTTGATGCAAATCCTGAGCGGATTTACTTCTCACAGTTGTCTTTGAAAATGTTTTTCTAGGAAGAGTTAAGTAAAATAGTAACAAGTAAACAAAATTACAAGGTACTGGATTTGCTGGAAAGTTTGACCGAACTTTTATAAGCTACGAGCTGAACGCTACGTTAATGCTACGCCGAGTCCTACGAGGATCTTGAGCGCTACGGCGCGCTATGCTTTGTTATGACCGAACGTAAAAATTTATATTTATAATTTATGAGCTGTGTTTTATTTACATCAATATTGAGGATACAGGGTTGTATGTTGTACATATGAATTATTTAAGTTTATAAATTTGACGCTTTCGTTTAGGTAATAATACAACAACTGCCTTTTTAATAATCATGTGTATTTTACCATACATAGATTTAGAAAATTTATAAAGTTACTTAAACAGTTACTTAGTTAAAATTTAAACAGTACCTAATTACACTATAGATTTGAAGCCTTAAGGGAAGATAGCCTTCGTTGTCGCCGTCATATACATTACACGTGAACAAGACTGTTATATTTCATATCGTATAATAAATTATTATCTAAAAAACTATTTAAATTCTAATTATTTCCATTATTTTAACGAGTAAAATAATCTCCTGAGAATTTTGCTGGTTCATTACTGCAACTGTTGCGACTTGGTTGATTCTCGAGTTCTGTGTTCGTACACATCTAAATATCGTTTGAAGTTCGTTTAGTTAAGTGCCAAGTTTTCCCAGCTCTAGGGAGATCGAACAATGGCTAATATCTCTTCCCTTCGAGGAATATTTAGCGGTTAATTTGGAGCACAACTTCAATATTTCGCACCTCTCTATCGGGCGAACTTTGTTAAATTAAACGTTGAGATAATTTCCGATGAGTGTTTCATGGAGTTATAATAACGGAAAATTATTTTTAATTTTTATTAAAGGTCGATTTAGAAAACAATCCATAATTACAGTATTATTTTGATTAGCCGTATTACTTAAATGAGTAAAATACACATTCAAGCTTTTTCTAGTCGTTTATAGCGTCTATAATTAACTAACAACTTTGGCTGTCTGGTTGGTCGATTGGATGCAACCGCAACTGCCGATTGAGAGGTCCTGGGTTCAAATACCGGATTGAGTACTGTTAGATTATTTAGATTTAAATTTCATAGTAGTACCTCGGAATCTGGATCCGAACTCGGTGTATGGCAATAGGCTCATTATCTATTACATGATGGGACGTAAACGTAACTGGAGAAACTTGGGAATGTACTACATTCCTCAGCCTACGTCTACGGGGGTTACAGGCGTGATATTACGTTTAATAACTTAACACGAAGGACAGAAACTGATTACTAAACTAGCGAATACCAACCTGCAGTTGACAAGAGTGGTCGATTATGTCTTGGAATCCGTCCAGCAAAGGAATGATAAAAGGGCTGTTGATGATCTTTCTATTTGTTAATATAATCGTTTTAAATAACTATGTATATGAAAAAAAACATTTATTGTTATGAATTTGAAGAATGTATTAAATTATGTGCAACAGATATTCATTACCATCTTTCTTATTATCACGATGAAACGTAAACATTTTGAAATTATCGAATGTGAACATGAAAATGAACGTTTTACATGAACCATTTTTATATCGTGAACGCAGAAAAAAACATCCCGAGAGACGTTCCAATCCATCATTACCCTATTCGAATGACGTTTTATTTTTCTGTAATCAGATAATCCCGTTCGTGAATCCGGCAGCACTTCTTTCTCCCTTCAGCTTAATTTAAAGGAAATCCCTTTGTAATATTTCGCTCCGAAATTTTCGAGGAAATACAGCCATAAAAAAATTTAATAGCAATCCTTGTGTACGCGTTACAAATAAATTTTGAAAATGGAAGTACTGAATCAACCGAAGTATTTGATTAATACAATGGGTAAACAATATAATGTCAGATATTTACTTGTGAAAGTGTCCGCGTTACTGTTAAATTTCATAATTCCCATGTGCCTATTATCAATCATAGTTTCCTCATTGGTTCTGGAATCTTCTTTCATAATGAGAAGATCCTAGTTTCCCACGCTAGTTATTTGTGGGCTGACAAAGGTCACAGGTTATAGAGAAGGCTTCTAACCTTTTTCGTGATGTTTTATTTAAATTGGGATATTTTTTTGTGGTAATGTGCATTGACCTTCTAGTTTTAAATTCTTTATGTCGTTCGTACAGTTGAATTGTTTCCACAATGTCTAAAATATATTTCCATGGTTGAATATTTTTTAGGATGTAAGTGTAGTGAAACTGTAAAGGGATAGTTTTTCTGATAAGATACATTCCAAATAAAAATTACATATTCATTTTAAATAACGGTAAATTAATATTTTACGCTACTATGTATGACACACGTATTTTTATTCACCCTCAATTATGTTAGGAATATTACATACATACATATAATGAAGAAATCATATATCAGGTATATTACGCAATTTCAGCACAACTAATGACACAGTCCCATGACATCATGGGGGCACAGTTGACCCCCTGAGACTGCCTGGATAAACAGGTTGTCCTCTACACCCAAAATCCCCTTCCCCATGTGGCGCAGTTCATCGACTAAGAAACTACTATTACAAATCAGGCAGAATTTTAGTCTCACTTGGAGCTAATAATTTCTGCTTCAAAAATCACTAAATACCGTTGTGTATCTTGTATTTTCATGATACTTCACATTTTGTAAAGTTAATTGTAACGTCGAAGACGTTGAGGGTGGCCTGAGTTTGAAGTGTGTAATGGGGCGGGTAATGCGCCAGTGATCTTTACTGAGAACAAGGGCAAGAATACAGAAAAACGAGCATTCCTATTGTTCTCAGCATATTCACTATGTTACCAGTCGTAACTTAAAAAAAAATCAAAGTAAAAGATTTTGGTATATTATTACAAAGATTTTGGTATATTATTACATTTATAATATGTCTTAAGTGATTTCTTACTATTATGACTTACATAAGTTAAATCAATGTTTTATTTTGTACATTAATAAATGACAACCAATTAAGTGAGATCAATTAAACCAATTAAATAACATAATTACAAAAAATATTTAAAATATTTAATGGGACATAAGACGTAACATCACACATTTCCCCGAAGGGGCTGGCGTTAGGTGTGCAGTACATTATCACGTTTCACCAGTTTCCGTCCGATCACGGAATACGGATGAGTTGACATATAACGGGCTAGTATCATACATCGGGCTCAAATACAGACTTCGACTACTATTAGGATATTCCAGTTAGTAAAATCCAATAGTTACCGACCTGAGTATTGAACCAAGCGCCCCTCAATCAGCAGTTACAATACAACAGCATTGCAATCGCGAGGCAGTCATATAGCAGTTAAAATATTAAAACAATCGACATGTAATACATGACAGATGTTCTCCAACACCATGATAATATTATATATCACATACCGAACACGTGGGCACACACACACACACGCGCATATGGAAGAATGAAATGAATATGGCTTCCAAATTTATATAAGAATAACGATTCAATAATTCTTATTTACAAGGTTTACTTGTTTATCATTCTGTTGTTCATCATATTCACAGTTTATCATTTTTATAATCTCATGTTATTGAGGTACAGACAGAGAAACAGGTTAAAAATAGTAGAATTTGTCACAGTAAGTATAAAAACAAGTATTTATCAAAAAATTCGAAAAATTTATATGTTCAGACAGAACTTACATATTTGCATAGTAGCATATAATATAAATATGTATATATACATAGGTTGTAATCTTGTAAAGTGGGATCGCACATAAGTGGTACATATGTATATATTTATCGATCTCACTTTACGAAATTGCAAAATACTTTGTCGTAACCAAATACTATGTAAGCGATAAGAACATGTCGAAAATTCTATTCAGTCGCCTAGCTCATCGCACTACAAGTTCCTTACATTTGGGTCATGTTCTCGGATTGTAAACTTTATTGTGTATTATACTAGTTTTTATAAGAACATGGTCAGATTATTTAACGTCTGAAAACAACTAATCCTTGAGAGTCCTAAAAGAAATAGCGACTTACGAACATGGCAACAATGACATAGTAACTCGCCTACTCTACGGGTATGGTAGATTGATTATTTAATTATAAAATTCATAAATTTTATCCGGCACGGGAAGTGAATTGAATCATATGGTATAGAAGATACTATAAATGTACGTCGGTGGTGAATAAATTAAAACCATATATTTTACTTAGGAAACTCGCTTGTATAAGTTGCTCGTGAATATTAAGATAATAGCTTGATGTGTGGATAGTTTAATAACTTTCGAAATGTTAAGAAAGTTATAAGCGTACTTTTATGTATGCCAGTTGGTTTAGCGTCTGTAAGTAAAGATCATTTAAATCGCAAGTATGTATTAAAAATATGCACTTAATCGTATAGAAACTTTTACGTCAATAATTTTACTGCGGAAGTAAATTGTTAAACACCTGATTACGAAGCTGTTTTAAAACATTTAAAGCTAAACTGAACAATGTTATGTTGAACGATGAATGAATGTGAACCAGAAAACGTGGACAAAGACGTGAATTTGTGAGTTGTATGATGGGGATAGTTTTTGATTTTTGAGCTAGTATATACCCCATCAAATAGTGCTTAAAATCAATAGGTTATCTTTTACTACCACGCTACTATTTATACGCGGTGAGCAACTGTGCCTTGACTAGATAGAATGCGCCATATCGCCATTTGTCTGTGCCGCGTTTAGTCGCCTCTTACAACCTATAGCCCAGAACGGGGTCCGGGAATGTATTCTTAGTCCTCCTCGATACGGAGCAGTAGATAAATAACTTACCAGAACTTAATTTCATCACATCAATAAATTATCATATTAATTCAACATCATAGGTACTATTCCATCATCGTTAATTAATTAAGTTTTTGAGTATTCCAATTCCATGACATTATTTTCACCAATACAATTTTATTGAAGATTATTTTTATATTTCATACTAATCTCTTCTGTGAGTGGCTTACTGACAAAAATTCTGGTGGCGGATAGAAAATAAAATGACCCAATTAGCTTCTGCTCCTGTTAGAGTATAATTTTTTATATCCGAACGTGACTGCTCGGGAGTAAATTAAAAAATTTGAGTGGTTCGAAAATTTATATAAAACGTATTTTCTTTATTAATAGGAGTATGAAAAATATTAGTAATTGGCATTAGGTTCATCCACAATTCCTTGGTACATATAAAGAGAAAGGTGAAACGTGAAGGCGATGCCGTAAAAAAATCGTAAGATCTAAGCACGTTAGCTTGTGATTTACAAACTCTTAATGCTTCTTATCCCACGTAAATGTTCTGGCGACGGCCATGGCAATCTTTAATGACTAATTTTTAATATTGGGTTTTGGATTATGTAATTTTTTGGCGAGCTGACTTACAGCTGCATTAATTAACATATGGCCTGTTGATTCAATGGTCACTGAAATTCACTGTTAAATCGGGATTTACGGGTTCGGTCCCCAACCAGGGGACAGTGCTATACGATTCACTTATGTGTGACACACTACGAATATTTATTTTAAGTCTGCGTATAAAAATATTTATTTACTAGCTAACACGGCAAACGACTTCTCATAAAAAAGTATTTGTAGTGAATATTTTGGGGACAAAAAAATAAAGAATCTTCTCTGTGTTTGAATGTTATAAAAACGAACGACGGTTAAATTGTTTGAATATTGTTCACACAAAAATACTGATATTCGGATTAAAAAATGGAAGATGAGGGTAAGAATTTTTGATGTCAAATAAAAAAAGTAGCTATAGAAAAAAAATCATTAATAAAATATTTTTATTTAGATAAGACCACCTTTTTATCACTTAAGGGTATAAAAAATAGTCTATGACCTAATCTCCGACTTACCAAATATACACAAAAAAATTCATAAAAATCGGTCAAGCAGTTTCGGAAAAGTTTAATCACTAACACTGTGACACGAGATATTTGTATATTAGATATAAATAGGTAATTAACTTTCAATTCATATATGTATATTAACATATCAGCTGCAACGTCACCATAGTCAGGTCTTGTCTCATTTGGTAGGCGTGTGTGAAGATATCATATCATTATCATTTACACATAAAATACATTGAACAATAAGTCATTTGTAGATTCTAACAGAACTAAACAGAACTAAACAATGACATAATCGGGCGAATAATAGTTTAACTTAGGAACTGAGGAACAGGTGCTGTAAACTGTTTTAACTTTCAGGGGTTGTTGGTAATTGCTTTCAATAAAAGCGGCTCGTTTAAGGAAACGTTATTTACTGCGACTCACTTTATTACCTCCTTATTACAGTTATATAGTCTACTTAAGTGCCAATGTGCAGATTAAGACAATGGTTCTACGTGATCTCAGACTCTATTAAACTCAACCTGTGACAAGAAGCTGTATAACACTCAGCTTACTTAGTAAAATCGCGAATTGGGACAATAAAAACATGACACAGTGTTTATATTACTTGTAAATTATAGGCTGCCCTACGTGTACCCCTTCGAGGAAATACAGGCCTGATATTATGTAATAATATATTAAAAGCCACTCGTCGCTCTCTGCGGTGATTTGATAATGGTAATATATTAAACAACTAACCCATACATATACCTACAACTAAACAACCGTTTCTTGTCCGTCATAAGTAAAAAATCTGTTACAAAGTAAAACAACAGTCTTTCGTTATGTATATCACGAGCTTTAAACTTGCTGCAATGGTGTTATGATGTATTAAAGACAACCGATAGTTTAAAAAGTGATGCCGAGAGCAAATTAGCTTGTCAATGCATTGACACAGCGCCCAACTTTCTATAATATACATATTTATAATTGATTTTGTTTAATTATATGCGATCTTTGTAGGGTGAAGAGATTTTTTGCTAGCTAGAAGAGCTAGAATGGATGAACGCGCGACTGCTGATACAGAATTCTCGCGTTCGAATCCCTAGGGTCGGGAAGTATTGGATTTTTCTAACTTAGAATTTCTAATTAAAACTTAATAATATATTCTTATGTAATAGGAGTACTATTACATTTTAATAAAGGTTGTATTGGTTTCTGATACCTAATTTCCGAAATGTAAAAAGGCCACCTGTCACAGCGATAACAGATAATGGAAAAATAAGTACGAAATGATTGTTGCTGTCAAAAAGGCGTTAGATTGGAATCTTTGTTACCGAATGAGTAAATCAAATACTATAGAGACTCTTTTTCATACTTTTGTTTTTTCTTTAAATTAATTTATTTCTAATCTGCCATGATGTAAAAACGCTGTATTCGAACTGCAAATTTAAAATATTCTTCTCAGTTGTCATAATATAATGAGTGATCTATGTAAAGGCGAAAATATTGTTGTTTAAATGGAATATACCTAATATACAAGTCCTCATAGCAAAATACATTGAATACGTAAGGAGCACATTATAATTTCAACATTACGAATATATCATTCAATACGAAGTATGCATTGCGACCAAACCAATACGCGCTTAAAATGCTAATTTACTGTGCAATTTCAATTCATTCATTGTAAAAGCTGACCAGCTTATATTTCGAACCAATGCCAATTCCGCAGATATCAAGAGAGAATTCCGAATACCTGAATAACTCTCGTGATATTGAAACATAGAGCGGGTTCCAAGAAGCGTACGACGTTAAAGGTATTGCTTGTATTTACCAAAGAATAGACACTAAAATATTTCCAATTTGATTAAACATATTTCTCGAGCAACCACAGTGTTTACAATCTGTATTTTGAAATGTACCGACTGTTTTTAATTATTGTTCTTCGGATGAAATATACGGTGGATCGGGTATTGTGGCACACCTTGGGAAAGGCCTATGTCCTGCAGTGGAACGGAAGGCTGATGTGATGATGATGATGATGAAGTGGTTCATTCTCAATGATTCTCTTCTACATATATAGAATACTATCATGCCTATTTCACATAAGGACAGGCAGAAAATAACGGATTTAATTTGCTATATTCCTGATAAACCTCTTTCTTTCCTTAAACCTATTTCTGTTTTATTAATATAATTTTTGGATCGATCCAATTTTTTAAGATATATGTATATATTTTCAGATCAAAATACGTGTCTTTTTTTTTTGGTTACGAGGGGGAAACCCTCAAAAGGTACCCGGTATCCTGGGAGAGATACCGGGCTATGTGGGACTTTTACCCACTAAAACCCTCTCGGTGGCCTTCCTCAGCGCTAATAGGAGGACTCCGGGATCTCCGACGGAACGCAGCGGTGCCCTCCTAGCGCGGCGCCCTTGCGGGCCCTTCCTCTGGGAGAGGCATCGTTGTCTCATCCCACGCCCTCCGGTTCTGACGACAGTATGTGCCC
>DWDW01001217.1:0-12092 GCA_018245635.1 Mimoniades versicolor eupheme
TTCTTCTCCATAGCGAGGCATCTTTCGAAGCGGTGGTAGCATCATTTTGACGTACAAAAAGTGTTCTTATGAACCAACTTTGAATGAATGAGATTTTATTTTAATACATCGTAACATCACGCCTGTAATCTCCGAAGAAGGAGGCAGAGGAATGTAGCGCACTCCCACCTTTCACTAGTTAAGTTCACATTACACTATGGAATAGATGGTGAGTCTCACCATAAAAAAATACCGAGCGAAGCTCGGTCATCCACTAGTTAATGCTTAAATAAACAAAAACGAAATGAATGCCAGATTTATTTCACCTACAATTAGTAGAAAATCACCCTAATATACACCCATACACATGAACATGTGCGCATGCACTCGCACATATGGACAGAAAAAAAGGAAATTGGCTGCCATGGAAATACGAAACTAATTGTTCAAAATTTATTTTTCTATGATTACTATAAGGTTTCTCGCTACTATATAATAGCCTAGCCGATTCTCGGCGCAGTCACATATTCGTACTAAATAGGTACTAATTTTCATTGAGATGACTAAAACCGTCCTTGAATTATAGGCATGGATACAAGACAAAAATGTTAAACTGGATCGGTAAGTCTTGATATGAATATTCATCATATAATTGAACAAACAAATGTACAGAGTTTACAGATTTATACAGAGTATACATAGATTGTATCTATACAATTATATTATGGTACTTAATGGTGCATTTTAGACACACATTCCTACCACACACATGTGGCATGAGCTTTCATCTGAGGTGTTTAAGTTGTGCCATGCCATGGGGTTTTTCAAATATAGAGATACAAAGTCCATTCAAGACAGGCTACATACTGGTAACCATGTTGATGTTGCAAACGTTCCTAAGCGACGCTGGCCACTTCCCGTCTGGTAGGCCATCTGCCTGTCGGTTGTGGCTTTTATTAAAAAAAATATCTATAACTTATCCTAATGCATAATCATTACTACTATTTATTCGTTACTCTCTTCGATGGTGGCTGACCTTTTCCTTTACTGTAGAACATGTCTAGGAACAAACCTGAAAATAATGAAAATATATAAATGAACAATACAAAATGAAAATATATATTGACAGACAATGGCAGTGATAAATTAGTGATCAATAATGTGTAACAAAAAATCTCAGCTGGTAGGTTTATTTAGGTTTACGAAATATTTTATTCACAATTATATGCTCAAATTAAATAAAGTATCTAGTATTTAGCTTTCACATACATATCTGTTAAGATAATTCAATTAATATATAGCAAAATTGCAATTTTATAAGAGATAATATAATCAATAAGATATGTGGATCGGATATAAATGTTTTATTACAACCTCGCATGCAAAATTACAGCTGGAATTAGTGCAAACCGATTGCATGGATTTCTCAAAGATTACAAAAATCTATTAAGTAATTTGATTACTTTACTGTATACTACATAGGAATGTAAATAGAGGAAATAGTCACCATGGCAAGTGCCCTCGACACACAAAGTAAACAGAAAACGTAATTAAATCTGGTTCAATAAAGGAACATTGGTTAAACTTGATACTATACTGACCACTGAAAACAAGTACAGCTCCCATCCATTGTCTCAGAATCAGCACGTTACCAAAGATAATCACAGATGCGAGGACAGTGAAGAATTTACGTGTAGTCGTAACTACAGAACAGGGCAGCGGCCCAAACTCCGCTACCTGGAACGAAAGTGACAGAAAATTATTAGCTCTCACTTCTTAGCTGAAACATTAACCTGGAAGTTGGAGTACTGTGAAAGCTGGATTACCAACTGTGTACATTGGTACACAGTGTCCCAGCAGAACTGGTTGAATGCAAAGGAGTAAAATTTACTATGCCCTAAATTGTCTAAAGTTAGATAATTACTTTGATTGATTTGTATAATTTCGTCAGGTTTGTTGCTACTATGATTCACTATTATGTATGCCTCTGGTCTCAAAGTTTATCAGTTTATCATAGCATTCAAAGCAGTATATGATGAGGGAAAACTGTCTTGTTCCTCTGACAATAGGTTCAAGTAACGTTTTGAATTTAAAATTATGAAGATGACTTATATTTTGTAAAGACAATTTAGCTATGCAAAATATTATAATACCATAAAGAAGATGAATAGTTGTCCGAGAGCTCCCATCAACGCGACAGCTGCAAGATACACCAGCACTTCTGGGTAGGTATTAACGAATGTCGCGAACTTGATTATTTCCCCGCTCAGAACGACTGCTATAGTAAGCATTATTGTCGACCTGAAATAAGGTGTTCACACTGTAAAATTTCACATTTCTAACATGAGATTACTGTTATTATCAGAAAAATAAAAGGAATGATAGCTTTTTCGCAAATTCGCAACGCTAAAATCATAAACAACAATACACAGGACACAATATATATGTTGCAGAGCAAAGCCAGCATAACCACAGTTGTTCTCAATACTATAACAATAAGGATGTGTACACATCAGGAGCGCCGTTAACACTCCACTTTCAACAGTAACAATGTGCTTAAGTTTCTTTTCGTTTTAATGTTCCATTTCCAACTTGTATGTGCTTGGAATGTAAGATGTCATCAGAACAATATAATATTTACTGACCACTTGTTTGTATTTAACATCATTGAGTAAGCAGTAGGTGCAGTTTCGCTCTTTATACGCTCCTGAAAGCATGAGATAAAGTTGATGTATAATAATCTTATCATATTATTCTATAAAGTTATCATATTATTCAATTATTCATCATATTATTCAATAAATTAATTTTCATACAATGTTCTTAAATAAAAATTTGCTTCTTACATTTAATAGCACTATGCAAAACACCTGTGTCATCATTCTATAGTAATCTATATCCCATTTTATTTCTGACAATAACATTTAATATGAACAACTCAACAATTATATAGAATTTACTAAAGATACAACATTTTTATAAAATACAAAAAGCTAACATCTTATTTTATTGAAACTTTACTACAATGGATTTCACATATCCTGGTTAAAGTAACAAAATTAATAACCTGCACTGCACCCGTGAGACCATCCATTGTCAAAGACATTAAAAGCAGTAGTTCCCCAATACCAAATGATTGTGAATCATCAACAGTTTTCTTGCCCTGGTCTTTGTACATAAAGAGTACAACACCAAGGACAATAAGAATGACAAACAAATATTTCTTGAGAGGGTATGTTTTCCGTCCAATGAGAACACCAAGAATCATTACAGGTATAGGTTTTGCCGCCTTGCCAACAACCTGAAATTTGAAATTAAGTTTTGTTTTACTTACAAAGATTATTTTGTATAAACTGTGTTTGTGTTTTATTTATGTTGGTATGCTAGTACATCATAAACACGTACAGTAAATGGCTATTGCAGGTTGGTAAACATGTGAACACAAATAAGAAGTCAAGATTAGTAAGAGAACAATTTACAATTTATTCATCTTCAACCATTTTACGATTTTTAACCGTTCACCAACTTACCTCTACTTTACATTTCCATCTCTACAAATGGCAAAAGTTGAGGTCATAGTCTATGACAGTAGCAAAGTGCAGTGATCAGTGCCAAACATTATTCACTGTAGGAAATATTAAGGAGAACTCTAAGGTGTGCAGTTTTCCTCATGATATTTTCCTTCATTCTCATACAAAAACAACATACCATAACACATGTCATAATAAATTATAACAAAACACATGATAACAAAACAAGTTTAATTATTGTACAAGCCTAGCTAGATTTATACAAGGACTTCAATAAAGGAAGACTGAAAAATCTGTCAGTGCTATTTATTACTCATGCTACTTCAACACAAAAAATCTAACATCACACCTGTCATCCCCGAAGAGGTAGACAGAGGAATGTAGAACACTCCCAAGTTTCACCAATTATGTTTATGTCCCACTATGGAATAGGTGGTGAGCCAATTGCCATACAGTGGGCACATATCCAGAATCCGAGCCATTACTAGAAAATTTTGTCGTGCGGAACACCATTCCGCAGTTACTCCCGTTCCGCATTTACACTTGCAGCCAACATGACCAACGAGGCAATTAACTTTAACACAAAAACTTACATAAAAGTAATGTAACTCAACTATAGTTATGTGGAATATAATGGTGCAAGTACTACTGCCTTTAGATAGATAATGTCTGTAGTTGAGCAATAACAGTCTAGATAGTGTATACAAAAGTTGAATGTCTTACCTGAGTTGGATAATTTATCCATTGCAAAGCCATATTTGAGGACACCATCCCCAAGAGGTAAGTAAGAGCGGAAAGGAAGTAGTAGACTTTTCTTGTGTTGTCTTTCTCATGTTTCCAGGATACCTGAAATGAATTGAGTGATTATAATTTTTAATATTTGTATAATAAAACATTCCATATTAAAGTGAGTAACAAATATATTATAAAAGTAATATGGAAAAGTAATCATAGCAAATTGTTAAATAAATAAAAGTAATGTTACTTTGTAAATACAGTGTGCTAAATAATGTAGTCATTTGAGTACAATGAATGTGTTAACAATGTATGAACTGCTTACATAAGTAATGTTGATGCAACAATGTGGCCTAGTGTTCTAATCCGATAGAACAAACGAAAAATGAATCTTGGAATCTCCAAAGAAGCAGGCAGAGCGAAGTAGCAGACTCTCACTTGTTGTCTGTTACACACATGTATAATAATTTACTTTTTTGTTTTTTTTGATAAATAAAGATAATTAACATTATGATATAGTTTTTATCATACATGGTTATAAAGAAGTGTACACTATGAAATTTAATGACATTCTTAGTTACTAAGACCATTTCAAAGCATCTATATCTCCTCAAATGTTAGATAGAAATGAATAAAGTAATACTCAATATGATCAACTCAAACTGTTTTTGTCTTATCAACTGGCACAACAGGCAGAATGAGCTTACAACTATGAAGTTCAAGTAAAAAGAGCAAGAGTACCAATAATCTACAACCTTTCTAGCAGCAGTTGCTTTTGCAGCAACTCAACCAAAGAGACAGTCAATTCAAAGGTAAATTAATTGTTATTGAAGCATGCCCAGGAACTGTTTATCACTTTTGAGCATATAATTTACGAAATATAGGATCAGCGAAGAACATTATATTAAATATTATAATGTAACGTGTGTTAATAAATCCGAACGTTTGTATATAGACCCTTAGAGAGTACTGTAATATTTTATGGCTTACCATTAAAATTTGAGCGAATATGTAGTTCACAGCACATTGAACAAGAACTAAAGAAAGTGTACACGTGAATTTATCGTTGTCCCCGTATTTTCCTCTCGTTATTTTTTCTTGTAACATGCCATATACGAAATAACAAAAAAAGATAGCGCTTGCATAAAATGCAAATCTAATTTCAGTCCTAGTTTTAATCATTTTCATGCGCTACAAGTGGTCTTTAAAAAAATATTTTGTGACTAAAGTTATAAGGAGACCCAAAACTAAATGCAAAATGCACTAATGCCTCATTGGTGACACGTAAAGATTACTGATCCGCAAAACGACACGTAATACTTTATACATTTTCAAAAACTCGAAAGTAACATAACTAAACTCGATTAACAAATACCAAAACAACACGTACCTACATATACAAAATACTTTTGGTGTCCAATAATGTTGCCAGATACCAACTGAAAATTTTCACTGTAACGATTGTTTTTACGCTTATATTATCTGCGACTGGATTGTTCATGTGTGTTCGTTGAGAAAAAAGATAAAACAAATGAGGCTATCTTACGCATGTGTGATTAGAGAAAGCTAAGTCTCATCTTACCTTTTTTATGATTTATTGGATAGTCGCATTCAGAGGCCTGCCTATGGCTCCCCTACTGTATGTATTATAACTATGTATATGAGACTGCTACAAAATAATATTGATAAACATTCCGTTATAAACACTTTATTAATTTCTGGAAGGTTTAAAAATATAAAATTGTTGTGATTGTATCGAATGTTGTGTGTAGTCCAATATGTCATGATTGTTCTAACAATGCAATCCGTCTTTACTAACTTTTTTAGTTTAATAATGTTTTCTTTGGTATCAGAGATAATCATAAAAGATTTTTAAGTTATTAAATCTTGCTAAATAAAATAAAGTACAAGCTCTCGGTACTTTAACAAGTAGCCTATATAAATATCTGATTTAAAGTTTACCAGGACGTTCCGGCACTATTCACCAGTGCACAATGTATATACCTAACATATTGCGATGCTGGTGAAAAAAAACTTTAATTAAAGGAAATCAATATCCATTAATTTTTCAAAGTTATTAAAGTTATGCCGAACGGAACGTTATAAAATTTACGCACCAAACTCGACTCTATTATGTACAGCTAAGGCTCTAACTTCAGATAAGACAATTGGCCTTCAAACTTTAAAATTGTTACAGCTATGATGCAAATATGAACGTAAAAGGTTATTTTATATGTTGTTAGGGTATAACTTTACCCCGTTTGACGGAACATTTCCGGTCTAAGTTAGTATTTCTTAGGAATATTGTGATTTTAAATGACCACGTTTTGCATGCGTTAATCTTACTATGAATACGAGTTTAGTATACTTACGACTTCGTATTTGTAGTTACTACCTGATAGGTGTTTGTGTGAAAACAAAGTTTGCTGTTTCTACCTAAGTTAAAACTTCGGTGTTTTCAATTAACTTCTAGCATTGCCATTGATATTCTTGTCTTATAAAACCTTAAATAATTTCTCCCTACTACAATAATACGTGCCAGTGTAAAAACTGTGTTACTTTAAACAACAACAACGAAAAGTTATGTTACGAAGGTTATTCTGTCAAATGGTGACATAATGCAATAAATGCGGCAAATTCAAGGAACGAAACATTATTATTATTTGCATGACTCATACTCTGTAAGTGTTTTATTTATAATGTACATTATGTAATTAGCTAATATATATATATAATTAACCTAGTTTAAATTATATCTGATATGTATATGGCCTCATAGGCCCGCGTTTATAATTCGTAATTACCGTAGGGAGTTAATTATGCGTAAATATATTTTTAAGTGCTAAACTACGAGTTACAATTTTAGGTTTCGTTTCTGTCTTTTAAAGACAAATATTTGTTGATTTCATCACAAAAAAGGAATTGTAGCATATAAATCGTATTAGCCCATGTTTTATGCGGAACTATAAACGAAAGTGGGCCGTCTACCGACCGTGCCAAGAATAAACGGGACGCTTACCAGATTATGCAAATGAACTGGTAGAAGCTGACACCATTTTAAATTTGAATTTCTACTACTGCCATTGTCTATTAGTAAAATAAATTCGTTTGTTTCATTTCGCGCGTAAATTGACAAACCAACCATATTCGAAACGCAAAGAAATAGTAGATATCTAATAGCAGAATGTATTCTCTCATCCGTCTGTACTTCGTAAGTAGTGTATTTTTAATTAGAAAAAGTAAATTTTGCACTTATTGTAACTATTTATAACGTTGGCAGTGATCATGATATCACCTGCCGTTTCCTTGTTGGTTGTGTCGTTAAAATTTGATAATTTGTTACACATTTAAATATGTACACATTTGTTACACAATAAAAATGTTACACATTTATAGGCATAATTTTCGAATGTGGGTTAAAATATAAATCACCGTAAAATATATGTCCACCTCACCACCATTTATAAAATGTTTTATGTTTCGTTTTGTGGTTGTCGATTGTTCTCGTTTGCTGTAGGACAGCTTCGTTCTAAAGGATCAAAGCGCATATGTAACCAGGTTCGAATAATATGCTTACCAGCAAATACTAATCTAGTCAATCTAGCTTAATAAATATATATATTAACAATCTTGATAATATCGTAATAACTGGACTGACTGACATGATTAATTTTATTTCAATTTCTATTAAGAAATTTATATTCACAAAAGTAACACAGTTTCGTTATCATTGTTTTCCTTTATCTTTTTCCCATTTAGTACATTCGAAATAACATTGAAATAATGGGTACATTCTTGAATATAGTACCAGTGTTTTAGATTTACTTACCTAAAGCGAATTTGTTAGATATATTTATTATGAAAGCAAAAGAAAGTTAACTAACACTAACATTAAAAGAAAATTAGACAGTCTTTATGAGTAAATGTATTCTTTTCTAAATCCCTATTCTGTGTTTCAAGTTATTACATTACGAAATTGGCATAGATTTACCGCAATAGCCTATAGAGCACATTCCGATTTGATGCAAATTGTGGTTTTGTGTAAGGTGTATGAATTTATGAAATAAAGATGCAGACATATAAATACATTTATATTTAGCACCTCAAAATAAAAAATGATGGGGTAAATCACCAAGGAAATATATCTTGTCGATATCGTATTCTAAATATACTTTAATAAATTATTACATTAATTTAAAAACACTCTGTGACCCCTGTATCAACGACATTGGCGTACCTAATCAGCGACCATTCTAATTTCGTGGTTAGAATTTTAAATACAAAGTGAACGCCTTACGTGCCTTGCATCCAGTCTATTAATCTAGGCGTAATGACATTCTTAGCGTATAATTTTATTGCGGCACTCTGAAATATGAATTGCATATTGCATTATGGTTAAGGTTGTGTATCAACATCTCAATTTGCTATAGGTACAGTAGACGCGTTTAAAATTGAAATAATATTTTGTGCTATAAGAATTGGTTTATTACACTCCCTTACATAAAGGTCGTGAAATTAGAAATGTAGATGAGATCGTGATGACATCGTGAATTTGTAATTTATCTCGTCCCTACGGTTCTATTTTATCAAAGAATGAATTCCATCCACAAGTTCTATTCCATCAAGGATTCCATCCACAAATAGCCGATTTTTGCCTTTCTAAGTATTTTAATAATGTTCTCTATAGCAATTATGAAATTTAGTAATGTATTAACGTTGGATCTCTTATTAGTTTTTGTGTCAATCTTGTGTACTCATTTTTAAAGAGAAACATTTAAGCGGTTTTATGATGATCGTATAAGTAACAGTTAAAAGTGTGCTCTATATATGGGCTGTATGGAATGGACATAGATAACCCTATTTTGTGTAAACAGTGAGTTCTTTATCAGCCACGCCTGACAGCTTATGATAAGCCCCTTTGGTTATCGCGAAATTATCTGCACAAAGCAGCCATACAGATAGCAGTCGCAGGTTTTAGAAGTCAAATTACATAAATATAATGAATATCAAGGAACATTATTTAATGTATACAGATTGGGATAATAACGATGGGATAATAAAGAAGCAGAGGAGAATAAAATTTCAGTAGTTGTCAAAACAAATAGCGAATATGAAATTATATACGTTGTAAAGGATTTCAAGCTCAATTGAAAGTCGTTTCATATTTATTTTCCTTGAACGTTATGATGGCATGTATGTACATGTAATGATGTATTTTGTTTGATTGGTACACGTATGTTCGTTTATATTACCTAACTTTTATGGGAGGATTGGGACGAAACTTGCGTTTGTATCTAAACCACTGTTAGTTTCTTTGGCTCCGTAAACGTTGATAAAGCGCTGTGGACCTATTATTATTTTACAATTGAATTATTAGCATCTTGAGACAGATTTTATTGCGTTTTAAAAAGGTAGGCGTAGGTAATTATAGACGAATCAAAACCTCTTAGTACGGCCTTGTCACTTGTAATCAGAGCCTGGTATTACGTTGGTAAGTCTCAGTTAACATACGAGTAGCTACAAGGTGCTTTAACGAGATGCGTATACTACCTCTCACTGTAACATACCGACTTTGTGAAATCAGAATTTTGAAATGAAAAAGACTACAAGAACGCGAAAGAAAACGTGACATGTTGTTTATTAATAACATTTTCCCTACTTGCTACTGAAATTTGAAACTCTTTGTAGCACGCAGGTTTGCGTTGTCACAGGAATAATACATGTCCATAACAAGGTTATTTGTTGCGTGAAATATTTAGAAATTTTCGATTGCTACAATTTCTAAAAGTAATACTTTTTCTAAGCAAATATAGGTATAAATGTAGAACTCGCTTGAAGCATAACTAAACACTACTCAGGTTACGAACATATGAAAGAAAAAAGTAGGTACCTACTAAAATAAATGAAATTAGCCGACATTTGGTGGTTACATTGCTTAATCTTAGGTTTAAAAAATCCAATCATGGTGTGTTAATTTTTATAGAATATACAAAAATATTTTTATATGTGCCCGGTGTATGGCAATACACCTATTCTATAGTGGGACGTAAAAGTAACTGGTGGAACGTGGGAATGTTCTTTATTCCTCTGCCTACCTCAACGGTTACTTTTTTTTACTGTGAATATAATTTACGTTGTACTTGTTGCAGGTAGTGTGTATATCCCGCACCGATAATCAATTCTGAATTGAACATGTCCGAAACTAATAAAAAACGCACAAATAGCTTTCGAAAAATATTTCCCAGTTTGTTTTTTTCTCATAAATCAAAAGAGAAAAATAACAGTAAAAAAATTACTACAGATCATCATTCTATAAAAATAAATACCTATCAAAATCCTCGAAGTATTATTAATAAGTCAGAAAGGTATGCTTCAGATGATAACGATGATAGGATATACGAAAACCTATCAATCGCAAGTCGTTCACGAATTGATAGCGATACACAAAATAACGAAATGCACAGCAATCATTCGTCGAGTAGTACTTTGGTGTCTGAAAATTTAAAAAGATTAACGAATATAGAGGTAAATACAAATGTAAAAGAGAATACATTCATAAATTATTCTGCAAGACCACAAGTACCACCGAAACCAAATAACGAAATTATACATTCAATGCCATCTCGAAAAAACAATAATGGTAATAATTGCCAAAATTCGAAATATCCTGATGTGTATTATCATTCTATGGAAAAATTAACAAACAAAATATCTCCCATCGATGAAATTGAAATATACAGAGCATCACAAGCCCAAGCCCTTCCGACGTCTGTTGGTGCAGAAATTAAAAAAGTGAGTACCAAAATTTTAATATCTCCGAAAAAGGAAGCTGAAGTCCGTACGATTCAGCCTATAAGAGCTAGAAGTTTATCATTTGAAAAGCAAAAGGCTCAAGATAATAAAGTTTATAGTGAAACCAATAAGAAAAAAAATATAGTTCAAAAACCATATAATTATTCGGCCCCAACATCTCCAATTGCTGTTGGTCATAAAATACCAAATATGCCAACAACGGTGTCTCCTTATGAACACGTAAGAAAAACTATGATTGAAGCAGAAGAGAAAAGAAACTCGTTAAGCAGAACAAGTATTCATAATAAATCTACGCCCTCGCCAAGCCCACAATATATGGAGCCACAGAGAGTTTCTACGCCAATTACACATAGAAATATACCTAGAGTTGACGATTCAATTGAAAGAGAAAAAACTCGCCAAAAAGTAGAGGCATTCTATTGGCAAAAAATTAAAGAACAAAAGGAACGAGAGGATGAATACTTTTTAAGACAATCTTTAAATAGCTCTTTGCGAAGTCCTGTTAAATATAATGCAAGTCTTTCGAATTCGAATCGTAGTACACCAAGTTCATTTGCGTTACAAACTAAAAGCTGCAGTTTACCACGGGGCAGAGACTTAAGCTTTATGATTAATCAGCCCATATATGCAGCTGCTACATTTGTTCGTGGAACGCAGGAAAGACGAACTGATTCATATGTAATGAATCGCACTTCTAACCCAGATCAAGATATCATTTACAGAAACCCAGAAAAAAATATTTTTAGAACATCGCCTTTGATTACTCGTTACCAGGCGCCAATTATTCAGCGTGGGTCTTTAACTCAGGAATTTCGACATGTGAACCAACAGACGAAACGAGTTAGTTTTGAGGAGAATTTTTCCACGACTAACGCTAATATATCAAGTCCTTTAATAGACCCTAAATCTGTGAACGAATTTAAACAATCGAAGCAAAACAATCATCGGGTAGCAGGTGTTAAAGTAAGTGATAGTTTACAAGCAACACCAAGGGGGCCGCCAATGCCTCCGGTTCGGACAACAAGTGTCGGCAGT
>DWDW01001218.1:0-12090 GCA_018245635.1 Mimoniades versicolor eupheme
AAAGGTATTATATTCAAAACATTTCTTTGCCAATTAAACAAAGACGGTGCACGAATAAACGCCTGTTGAAAAAAATGCAGTAGGACAAAACCGCTTTGTACTTCCACAAAGATTTCAGTGCAGCTTGAAAACGGAGAAAATCATTTTTTTATGAGAAAAGGCAGCAAAGTCCACAAGTGGTTGACGCCGCTCGGAGACATCTGTAATAATTTTAAACAAGATTGTACTAGCAGGACTACTGCGTCATTTAGGCCAATTAATATAAAACAACCGACGACCAACGTCGGTCGTGTTGGTTGCAAGTGCGACTGCCAAACGGAAGTTCGGGCACTACTAAATTTTCTAATTTAGATTTTCTAGTAGTGGCTCGGAGTCTGGATATGAGCCTGGTGTATGGCAATAAACTCACCACCTATTCCATAGTGGGACTTCACGTAACTGGTGAAACGTGAGAGTGTTCTACATTCCTCTGCCTACCTCTTCGGGGATCACAGGCGTGATGTTACGTTACGTTTAATGTAAAACGTATAAGTGTAACATCTCCCTGTAATCACCAAAGAGAGAGGCAGAGACGTGTAGTAGACACCCACGTTTCACCAGTTACGTTTAATTCCTATTATGGAATAGATGGTGAGCATATTCTCATACACAGACATCGACAGTCGCGCTAACGACCAACACCACCAACGAGGCAGTTAATATTCCGATTAATATTCGTCGTTAATAAAACAATTTATTAATTATAATTATATTTAGCCATTGTTCAAACTTTGTCTCACTATGCATTCAACGTGGGAAATAACGCGAAAATCGATACTCAATTAAAGTCTTTGTTTAGAAGAACCGTAGCGCAAAAACATAAAAAATCCCGTAGCAGTCAAGGTGAATCAGAGAAAACAATGGCAAACCGTGTCATTGTACCGTCGGGGGAATTGTCCCGTGAAGACGTGTACATTTCCGGGCAGCGATTCTTGGCCATTAAAGAAACTTGCTCGCGGAGAAAGCGTTTGCTTTACAAAGGCGTACAATGCAAAGAATAGTTGTAAAGGTTTTTTACTTCTTCGTGACACTTCTGTTTAAACCTATGAACGAATTCGTATACTATAAACGGCTATATGTGTGCATGCGTGTGTATTCGAGATAAACTTTACATGTGAATTATGTCAATTTCTTAAAGTTATCTGCGAATTTGGAAAAAAGTGGCAAATTTGAACCAGTATTATGATCGGAGTAATTTGAGGATACAAAAATACAATAAATCTATTTTACTTTATACTCTTCATAACCGAAGAAACTTGAGTGTAACTTAACTGCGTACCTCTTCGAGGATTACAGGCGTGATGTTGCGATACATTTTAACTTAAGAGTATTGCTAAAAAATGCTTCAACGTACATGGATTTGTACAGACGAGTGTAGTTTATAAACTAGACTAATGTCTAAAGATCACTCTTCGGGATCGCTTACCACACGAATGGAGCTCCCGATTTCGTAGAGACGTCCCCATCAGTCGACCTGTTATCGGACATAGAGTACACAAATTTCCTTTATTTTGTTACGTCGCAGTTTCTGTGTTCACAGCGTTATGTGAATCAGTTCTAGGAAAGCGAATGATCAAGATCTGTCCGCCCACCACGTCCATCCATCCATCCAAAACTTAACATTGTCTAAGAATACCAGTGCGTCAGAGTTACAAGATCACTCATCTGATTTACGCATGGAGCAAAAGATTTAGTAACAACTAAAATATTTGAATGGAAGTTGCTATTTAACTGCCTCGTTGGTCGAGTTGTTTCAAGAGTGACTGTCGAGCGAAAATTCCTGGGTTAGAATCCCATTTCGGGTACTATTGGGTTTTTCTAACTAGAATTTCCGGTAGGGCCTCGAAGTCTGGATATGTGCCCGGTGTATAGCAATAGGTTCATCACCTATTATTGCATGTTACGCCGTAAACGTAACTGGTGAAATGTGGAAATGTACTTATACTCTTCTGCCTACCTCTTCGGGGATTACACGTTTTACATATAAGTTGCATCTTATTGCTATAAATATATATCGACAGTAAAAATATTCCGTGCTTCGTTTGTCCGGCACTTTGACTTCAATTTTGGGACATTTTTCCGCTTCTGGGACACACTTGACAAGTACTCGAAATCCGCATTAAATCTACGGTAATTTCAGGGCACGCTCGAAAATAAAAATGAATTTAGAGAAATACCACAAAAAGCGTTTCACTGTAAGCACCCAGGTCGGAGGGCGGGGATTTTCGTAACATTTAACAACATTTTTATGGACGTTGGATTATGGAAAGGGTTATTAGCGGGGATGTTAAAGAACTTTGCCCTGGGCAATATATGGATAGTTGATTTAGGAATAACATAGTTGGATATCAGGTGCATGTGTGTTGAATATATCATACGATATTTAAACTTGTGTACAGTCAATTTATTAGCTATCAATATGATATTTTTACATGAGATAAACACTGTTTATCTATTAAGTTATGTTGTAAGAGTATTTCTACTATGTTAGTTTATTCACAAGTTAACATCGCCAATGTGCGTTCACATTTCTTGCATTACGAAGCAACTGCGACTCTTGATTGTCAGTTTGGACCCCTATTTCTCCAAAAGCGTAAGCGGAGGAGCGGAGTACTCCCACTTATCACCAAATGTATATAGTCTAGTCATATTCAGCGTCTGTCGTTTGTCATATTTTCCAGATACAGAGCTCGAACCACTCCTGGGAATAGGTATATATGTTATACTATACGTATACTAAAATATGATCTGTTTTTATAATTAGGTCGGCAAAATTTTCAGGGCATGAGTAATCGATGTATGCAGACACGCAGAGTTCGATCAATAAGGCTTTATTTTTAGTAATTTAATAATGCCATCCTCGATATTATAAGTATCTACCACATAAAGCAACAATGATACATTTACAATATAATATTTCTACTGTCATATTACTATTCGAATGGTTGCCTTAGCTTATATCGTATGTCTCATAATAATAATACTTTAATATAAAAGCCGACTTCATATTGAATTTAGTATAAATCGATTCACGAAGAACTCCTTTAAAACGTCAAAAGCTACCATCGGTTTGTAGCGATGCTTATCATATCAGGCGGGACACAAAGGGAATATTGAAATTATGCTTGAAGCTGATTTTGGGCTTATTATTGTATAAAGCATATGGCCGATCGTACGCTATATAAGACAATGTTTGTCTTAAATTTGTCTTCTATAATTTACTATTGTATCGTACGCGTTTAATTTTTATAAGTTACGTCTTTATACGGCCACTGTTGCTATGGACTGCCTCTTTGGTCGAGTGATTGTAAGCGCAACTGCCTATGTTCAAATGCCGGTTCGGATGGTATTGGATTTCGGTACCATATAATTTCTTGTTCTAATTTCTAGTAGTGGTTCGGAGTCTAAACTTATGCCCGGTGTATAGCAATATGCTCGCCCGCTATTCCATAGCGGGACGTAAACATAACTGGTAAAATGTGGAAGTGTGCTACATTCCTCTGCTTCCCTCTTAGGGGACTAAAGGCGTGATGTTTCGGTTTTGTTACGTTTCCTATATATGTATGTGACTATGGCATATTATTTATTTACATATGAGCAGTTTATGGATTAGCTCTACATGTTTGGCCTTATTCGGTTATAGTGAGGTCTGCAGAACAACCATAGCTTAGGTTGAAATATATACGAAAAATAGTTTTATTATTCCTAACCATAGACAATTATTTTTCATTCGTAATTAGTAGCGACAGGTGATTTACACGGCATTTAGACTTTCACAAAAGAACACACAACAAAGTCTTTTACCGCTTCAAAAGTCTGATAGTCAGTGGGCGAGAAGTATTTTAATGAACACGTGTAAAGGCACTGCTATGGTGCGTACTCTCTGATCTACTTATCGCCGTATAGTAGCTATGAATAGAATAAGAGCATTCTTATTAAGGACGATTTCGCAACTAAATGAGGGTGACTTCAATTTCAGTAAAGATTTTCACTGAGCTGATTAACGATTGAGCCGAAATTATATCACCCAAGACATAACTGTGTACAGGGGACATGATTCAGACACAAATGTGGAAGTAACTAGTTACATACGAAAGTTAAGTGGTAGTTTTTCGTACTCTCTCCACAGGGTACACTCTGCGTACCCTGTAAGCGACATGGCGTGACGGTATGATAAAATAGCTTAAATTATATAGACATTGCTATCGTTTCACACGATCGCATCCAATTCACTTACACGCGCTTCTCGACTAATGCTATAACGAATACCATGTGCACAAGCCTCACCGTGAAACCCCTACCCAAAGTTCAAGATCAAACTAAACAGATCTTGTACGTATTACTTTGCTCAGTCTGCCGGCGGCGCGTAAACAAACACTTCTACCAGAATATGATGCCCAAGAGCAAGACAGTATATTAATTTATGGTTTAGTCTATAACAACAACTGGAACTAGGTAGCTACAGTGCACAGTTAAAAGCCATGGTGTTGCGTAACCTTGTAAACTAACGAACTTCTCTTCCAATAGCCTTTTCCAAGAAAGAACATAGATCACGTTCCTTCGAATCGGCACCTATTGGCTTTTATTCTGATATTGCATATAGGTAATAATAATGACGATCCTGCCAACTTAGTTTTCCACGACCTTGCTGTTGCTAGGTTAAATTAAAAATGTAATATACAGTTGTTTTTTGCCTAACGCGTTTGTCTACGTCAAAAGACTACGGGTTCAACAGTTCGGTTCGCGGAAATTCGTATCCAATAGTGAACAAAAAGTGTTGTTAATGATAATAATGTTTTATCTGTGGAACATGTACGCTAACTCATAATTACTGAACGTCATATTGTCGAGTTATTCGCGATGAAATTGCCGATGTGGCTCAGGCTGATCCCCATGGAATTCCCACTCAGCCTGTTTAGTGTGTACTAAGTGATAATAATCAGTTCAGCAGTATTTAATCTTCATTAAGTGAGTGATGTTAGACTAGTTTCAGCTATAAGTTTAAACATTACGTCTTTTTACGCGTGTTTTTCTTTATAAATTTATGTGAGTTCTTTAATAAGTCTCAGTTACAGCGTTGAAGGAAAACTTCGTTAAGAAGCCTCCCCACATTACATGTCTTCTTAATATTGTCTAGTGCGTTGCGGGCTATAATATTTATACATTTAATTTTGAAACCTTACACAACAATAGGAAGACAACATCATTCACTGCGATAGTAAATTAATTAAAAAATTCTGGTAATATGCTTGGTTTATGCCTCCATAGAGTAATGAATTCTAGAAGGTAGGAAAATTAATTGGTGAATTTTGTTACCCTCGATCGCACTCTTTTCGTAATCCACTGCAACGTTTCAAGCTTTGCAACAAAGCCCTCTCAGTTATGTACTATCTTATGATATTTCCAATTCTATATAAAACTTTATCTTAGCACTCCATACTTAGATCTAAGTTAGTAACAATATCTGTGAAGGGTTTCAAACATAAATTGAATTGTGTTTGAGATTATGGGGGTTTCCAGACATAATTTAGACCCTGTTTGTAACATGATTTGGACACAAATCTGTAAGCTACAGTGTTGTCGTAACCTCAGGTCTTCACCTATAAGGTCTACCCTCAGTCAGGTCTTCACCTATAAGGTCTACCTACCTACTCGTACTACAAGGTTTTTACCTTATAATTAGCCAAAAGTGGTGACGAACTGTAATATTAAGTGCTACAATAATAATAATCAACCAGCGGCGCATATTAGGGACGAGGTACGTTTTAATCTTTCTATCAGACCCTGGGCGAAATCTCTCGAGCCTCTAAGAGGATGTCTTAACTCTTCTGTGAGGAATCCTTACCAATGTTGGAATCATAAAAGGGTTAATAAAATCGAATAAGTTATCCCAAGTTTTGAGATATTTTTAACGAGAGCTGTATATTTATATAATGAGATATACGTAACGTATATCTCATTATATAAATATACAGCTCAAAAACACCAGAAGTTGACTTTTTTGTTAATGATTTATAATTATTTTTAGTTCAAACGTTGTAAAACATTTTGAAAAGTAATGTCTATAAGGATATTAAAGTAAAAGTCAAAAGAATGATAAGTTAAAAATCCAGTATGCCAACCCGGGATTTTAACCCAAGACCTCTCGATACCAACCACCTACGCGGTAGTGATATATGTATCTATAATACGATGTGTTATGTACACTCATAATAATTTAAAAAAATGTTTTTCTTTAAATTGTAAATAAGAATCTTTCATTATCTTTGCCTAACCTGCAAGGGAACTGACGTGAAGATATATGTTTTTATAATTTTTACGAGAGAATTAATCAAGTACTAGATTGCTAATTTGCTAAAGCACAAGAGGCCGAATCGATAAAATGGACGATTACAATTATCTTGCAAAAGAATAACACCATTACTTGCTGTTTTAAGTTGAAAAATAATGACTTCTAAATTCGTGATTTTCTTGATACTAATTACATTTATGGAGGTTCATGATCAGGAAAACGTAATTATCAGATATCCTTATCTAACAAATAAGATCTTATGTATATTGGGTACAACATACGTCATGAGTCTGTGTATGCTACCAGCAAACATGTTTAAAACATTTCGCGTCGCGTGTACATAAAATATAATTAGTGAAATTGATCGATCATCGTTCCCCTGATGTTAGCTGACTACCAACAACGTGTTTGCCGAGGAACATATTTTTATTAATGAACTTTGCGTCAACGTTCGCGTAATATTGGGTAACCCAACGACAGATGTCGTTGATAAATTTTTTTTAAGACCTGCTTCATTTGACCGGTGGTTGGACTTCGTTTTTATATAAACAGCTTTATTGGGGAATAGGTATACTGAAATACATATTTTATATAGCTACACTATACGTAAAATTTTAAATTTCACCCTATCAGTGTATGTAACTTAACATCCTGCGTGTATTTTTCCGGTGGGGTAGGCAGTAGAGTGCTTACTAACAGAAATGCATTATTATTAAAAAGGTGTTGTTGGATAAATTTTTCCAATCAAAATAGCTGCTATAATTTCATCCCTTCTTAAGGACTTTTCAAAGTGGACTTTATTTATAGACAATTCCTTCTCATTTCCAAAACTCTTTTTACAAGAAAACAGTCAATTTTTCATTTAAAGTATAGTAAATGCAAAAAAAAAATTACACAACTTTGTTATCCCCTTTTTTTATCAAATTGAAGCATTATCCTAATGAACTTAATTCAAATCTGTCCAAACGTGAACACCAAGAAAAAGAATATTCTCGTTTACAACAATTTTTAATTTCTCATTCAACTATACAACAATAGTATTAGTATATAAAGTTACATATCATTGCTTAAATTAACACAAATACATCATTTGTTTAAATTGTTTTGTAAAAATTGAATTTAAATAGGTACTGAAACACATTTTGAAATGTGGTGTTGTTTTTTTTAATAAATACATAATAGTTAAAGCAGACATTTTGCTAAATAACCACGTTTACATCAAGTTGAGAAAAAAACCTGTTTGAATTTATTAACACCAACAAGCCCATCCATCTATCCTAATCCATCATAAGTTAATCCCTTACTCGAAAATTGTTGTTCATTTTGACGAACCCGCGTTCATTAGGCCGTTAATTCTACTAATTGTCTCAGGTGAGTAAAACAGATGATTTAATATAATTTAATACATCTCATTAGCTTATACATCAACAGCTTCAAAGTTCATAAGCTACGACATCAATAATTCACACCGATTAGTTTAAAAGACGACGGAATAAAATATTTACGATATTATAGCGGTATTTTTTTAACATTTCACGTGCCTGAAATTCCACAGACATATGAAGTATCTGATTGTAATAATACTTGTCAGCCACGCCTTGTGATATGTAGTCCAATATAGGCGACAGTGCTGCCACCTAGACGATCGAGCTGTCATTCATTGAGTAAGAATGTTGTGCCACTACCCACAGTAAAAGACGCTCAAATTGATATACTTGTTCTAAACCAAGCATAACAACCAAGAATCGCATGACGTATGGATTCATTTCACGTCCACATTGTACTTCAATTACCATACCTAATTAGGTATCTACATATTACGTTATAGTGGAAAAAACCTCTTAGTAGACTTAGTAGGCGCATAACCCCTGACATGATGATAGCTTTACTGTGATACGATACAGCTTTATTGTTGCAATTAACATATTTTCACTTAACCACTAAATTGACTGGTGAAGAAAATCTAAGTGTTATGTAGCACGTATGTAAAACATAGTGTAGGTAAAAGAACGTAACATCACGCTTGTGATCCCTGAAGGGGCAGGCAGAGGAGTGTAATACCCTCCCATAATTCACCACTTACGTTTACGTCCCACTATGAAATAGGTAGTGATAGATCTATTGACATACACCGGGCACATATCCGACCTCCGAGCCACATTCATTGTAATTTCAGTGCGCCGACCTTGAGGCTTATTGCCAGATATAAGCGCATTTAGCCTCCAGCGCGGCGTTCAGTATAAGTGTAAAGAGTGGACTAAGTCTGCGAGGCAATAACTAACTTTGCACCGACTTAGTTGAAGTTTCTGTTCACAGTCGGTTAAGTTTCGTGAATAGGTTGCGCGCTAATTTTCCAGACAATCTGATATTACACCTTTACCTGAGAAGTATAATACGTATTCATAATATGGATAGATCGCTGCTACAACAGTTTTGAATTTTAGTATTAGATATAATATTTCAATCTTTTAGATGAATTCATAATGGATCAATGTTCGATACATCAATCCTATATATACCTTATGTTTTGTTCACTTTGGCTTGTTACGAATAGTCAACTGAATATGTTATAAAGCGCATCATTAAATCTGTAATTTTTATGCAGTCATTTCATTGCCACACAGACATTAGTTAAAATGTAGCTGTACAGTTTTTCAAAGTGACAATTTAGTAGAAACTCATTACGAAATTGAAGAAATACCTATGGTATAAGGATTTACAAGTTATAATTTGGTGAACATAATCGAACATTAATTTAATTGAGTTCAGTAAATATGTTCTCAAAAGACGTGAGGATTTAAACAAGAAATAGATAAGTCATAAGTTAGGAGAAATTAAGTTTACACACATCATACAAATAAGAGACTTTGGGCGTTGTCACACAACATTCAATTGGTATCGCACCCAAGAACTAAACTTTAGTTACAGCACTCCCCAACTACAATCAGCAGAAGATTTATGTCCTCATGCTTACTTACTAACTAGCATAAACATGTTTACTAACTAGCATAAACAATGCAATTAACTGGAGACATACATAACTGAAACTTCTGTCACTGAATCTTGGAACTACATCAGCAAATGACACTTCAGCTAATGACAGCTAATTCAATAACAAACGGAATATTTAGCAGCGAGGCTCATTTTTACCTCAGCGTCAACGTCAACAAAGAAAACTTTCGCTACTGAGGAATATAAAATCCGGGAGCTGCATTTAAACTACCAATATATTCCAAAAAAGCAATAGTTTGGTGCATCGTGAGAGGAGGGGCAATCGCTGGATTGCACTTTATCGAACACGACGAACAGATCTTCGTCACTGTCGATAACAACTGCGACTTGTTAAGAAGGCCACTTTATGTGACTGTTAAAAATCACAGCGCAACCTTCCATAGTGCTCGTAAAACATTTCATTATTATACAGGAAATTTCCAGGTCGAGAATCGTTATGGAGCCCAACATTGTTTGATCAAACAGTTTTGAGCACTATAAGAATAATTTACTGCAAGCAGAACCCCCGTGAGTGACTGTTTGATTCACAACAAAATCCGAAGTTGAATATTTTGTTGTAACATTGTTATATGACCTACATAAAATAGAATTTAAATGATTAATGAATGCTTGACGCTCATAGGCACTTTTAACGCATAATAACTGGGCTGTCAGTCGATATATAGCTATAATAGTTGGTATATAAACTTATATTATATACTTATATAACTAATAGTTATATACTTATATAACTAATAGTTATATACTTATATAACTAATAGTTATATACTTATATAACTATTGTATGAAGTACCAAGTTATTATCATTTTTATTCAATGTTCTTAATATACATTTTCTTATAATAACAAAACTTGAAAACTTCAAATGATTGTTTTTTAAAGCTTTTCTCTTTGTTCGGAAATACGAGTACAACTGTTTTCCTTTTCAGGATCTGATCATACATATAATTGGAGGTATGTAAAAAAATCTTAAACGACCATCACAAATAATAGCACAAGATTTTATGTGCAAGTTTAGGGCCATGTACGTTCGTACGAAGGCGATATTGGCGCGACATTTCTGATAAATAGTCGCAGTAAAGACATTGTGGCACCACGGGCTGATAATCTAATAGAAATGTCAAGTATCAACAGCCAAAGCTTGATCATTCACTAAAAGTTATCTATGCGATCACTCGATCTCCGATTACGTTGTTTGGCTCACGCAGAACTGCTCTGTTTTTTTTCTATGTTTTCACTCTGTATCAGACATTCTAGAGGTAACATCCTAGTTTATGTGTAACGATAAACTCTTTGTTTAGTATTATCCCACGAGGCTTTCAACAAATTTCCTCAAAATACTGGATGGCTGTATGTTTTATTAAATTATTGTATGTAGGAGTAGGAGTCAAGCAAAATTAATACAATCGTACAATAAAATGAACCTTTTTTATCGATACCAATGAAAAGTTCTCGTTGTTGAGTGAAATGGAACGCTTGTGTAGTTAAAAGTCGCTTCTGTTGGTTGTTCAGTCTTCTCTCAGCACGATGTTGTCGGTGGAGGAATCGTCGCGTGTATTCAACGGAACAGTTTGATAACACGAACAAAACCGTAAAATGCTGTACCTTGAACAGTTTACTTGTAAAAATTGTGAATCTACTGAATATTTTATTAACTCATGTAATCCTAGTATTATAAATATAATTTTAACAGAAAAATAAGAAAACTGTTGATGATGATAATGAAATCGAGACAAAATCCATTTAAAATATTTTTTTTACAGGAAAACATGTCTTATTATAATATTTTACTATTACACTGCCTCGTAGGCCGTGTTGGCTGCGACCGGCGATCGAGAGGTCCCCGGTTCAAATCTTGGGTCGGGCACTATTGGATTTTTTTAACTTAAATTTTCTAATAGTGGTTCGGAGTCTAGATATGTGACCGATTTATGGCAATAAGCTCACCAGCTATTCCATAGTGTACTCATATATAGAGTACTACGTACGAGTACAGTCCTCTGCCTACCTCTACGGGGATTACAGGCGTGATGTTATTACATTATTTTATTATACTTACGTCCGATGCTAAGACACGGTCACGTTACCTTCTTGAGTCGGGAGCTAGAAGTATTACAATAGTTGTCACCGGCAAGATTTTCCGCGTTCACAATAAAAGAAAGCAATTTCAAAAATTGTAACGCCGAGAATTTCATATTAATAAAACTGGCGCCAGTGCGCGCTTTTAAGATTTTTACCTAGTTCCACTTGCGCAATATATGTACGTACTTATTTACAAGTAGATGTCAAGGAGTTAAAATATAAGTAATCGTATGTATATACTTCAGTTATTGAGATTAATATGTAATGAAAATTTTAATAACCTAAGCCTATTTTATTGTTGAAGAAGTCTGGGGCGGGTAAATATTTTAAATCCGCGTTCAAAGCCGTAAGGTCTTAAACTAATATCATTAATGAATTTTGAAATTTGATTACATACACGGACATAGTACATTTGAGTTTGAAAATCCCCTTTCATAACTTACATGTATATTCATATATTTATTTATAACTAAGTCGTCGTTCTAATCTGTAGGAATCGTAACGCAATAACCATTGCTCGCGCAGTCTTTATATATCTTTATATCTGTACACACCTTATAATACTATTATTATTAAACAGACTTATCAATGACTGCCTCGTTGGTCGTGTTGGTTGCGAGTACGACTGCCGAACGGGAGGTCCTGGGTTCGATTCCCGGGTCGGA
>DWDW01001219.1:0-12090 GCA_018245635.1 Mimoniades versicolor eupheme
GATGGCTGATCACATAACAGCCCCTCTCAAGAGCAACTAATGAGATCAGCCATCTATTTGAAGAAGAAAACAGACCTGATATACTTCTTCTACATTCATCACTCTCATCTACATGTATATATTATGTTTCGTTTAACATATTTTGTCAATTGCAAAAATGTCTATTTATAAGCATAGAAAATATTATTTCTATTATACTTATTTGCATGGTATAGCAACTTTTAGTATATTGTAATTCTTTGAAATGCCAGTTGCCACAAGTAAATTATGATTTTAATAAGTGGTATTTGTGAAATTTCCTGGATATATTACTTGTATTAATATTTTTGTGTTGTTACAAAAAAGTCACAAATTATTGGATATTTATAGACAATTTACGAAGTAAATAAATCTGTGCTGTGACTATGCAACCACATGTATTATTTTGCTTCATTTAAATATTAACATAAGTACCTCCCACTTTGCATTATTATGCTGTTCCAATAAATACCATATTTTTATATAATATATTGAGCTGATAAGTGATTAGCCAAATAATGATGTAAAAAAATAGACTATCACACTTGTCAATCTTCTTTAGCCCATTGTTCTATAATCAAAAACTATATGAGGTGAAGTAACTTACCCATCTACCACAAGCGAGTCATATGGGGCAGGCCGGTCGCAAACTGGACACAGCCAGGTAGGTTTACGTTCATTCATTTGTAAGAACAGTGACGCATCGAAACACTGCAAATGCGGGCAATTAGCCGGTCTGCACGGACATGACATCCGCATCTTGCCTAGCGGACACATCAGTGATACCCGAAGAGATGTGGTCGCTATTTCACTGTCATAGTCCTCTGACAGTTTCTCTTTGACTAAAAATTAACAAAGGATTAATTAATGCTTATAAAATTTTTACATACCTACACATGTAATATTAAGAGTTCTATAATTTAGATCTTGACTCTAAAAACTACCTTCAAGTGTCATAAACACAGTACAATTTTTCTATAGTATTATTTATATATACATAGAAAAACATATTGCTCATGTTTTGAAGTCAGATATGCAAATGCACCCCTAGTTAAATCCAACACAACCACTATTGTAGGGTTGCAATTTTATTTACGAACCTGTTAACTGTTTGCTCAACCCAGTATATCATTTGGGCAGTAATTAACAAAATAGTTAATAACTCACTCAGAGAGCGGGTGTAATCAGCATTTTTGGTGCCTTTATTTTTAAGCCTCTGCAGTAGTTCAGCTGACGTTAGTTTCTTCACCATGAACACACTGAGGACATAGGCCCGGGTGAAATCTGAAGCCCATGTGACTTGGATTGTGTTCGCCACAGTGGGCGACAACTTAACTAGCGAAGATATGTTGACCGGCCGAGGCGGGCGCTTCGGCTCGGGTGTTGGTTTATTCGTTGGTATTGGATTCTGTACAATGAAAAGGTAAACTTGTAAGGAATGGAAAAAAAAAATTTTATAGTTTTAAACTGTACGAGAATACTCACTGGTAATGGACATAACTTATTATTAACTTTAACATTAACACTTGGTGGGAAGTAGTCTTCCTGTTCACATGAAGTTTCTAGTAGACAAAATCTCAACTGCGCCTGAGGAAGAACATAAATATAAGTATATTGAATTTCAATTTTAAGAAACAACATCATAATATTACAATACTATTCTGGATATCATGATTTGTAACACTATATTATGTAAGTATGTATTAATATTTTTGGAAAACCCAAGCATAAC
Source organism: Mimoniades versicolor eupheme (assembly GCA_018245635.1). Taxonomy (NCBI): domain Eukaryota; kingdom Metazoa; phylum Arthropoda; class Insecta; order Lepidoptera; family Hesperiidae; genus Mimoniades; species Mimoniades versicolor. The sequence goes on from DWDW01001219.1 coordinate 1,751, forward strand.
TATGTATTTGAACTCCTACACTTATACAAAATTGATAGTAAACAACATTTTTATAAACAGGAATAATTAAGTTTAGGCTTATCCATCCATGTCGGGGCGGAGTAAGAATACATTTCCTACCCCTTGCTGGGATACAGGATGTCGTAAGAGGAGACTACACCAGGCGCTGGTAGATCGCGGTCTGCCTAGGCACAGTTACATGCCCCGGCCGCCTACGAGCAGCTGTGTAGGCGGTACGAGAAGCTGTGCTCTGCGATCCCCAACCCCATGCGGGGGGGATCATGCGCGCAACCTCGCAGAAGAGGCCTATGTCCGGCTGTGGACTGTAATAGGTTGATGATGATGATAAAGCTTAAACCAATGTTTTGCAATTAGATACATAGAGGAGGTACTTAGTGACACCAGTTCAGACTCAATTAAATGATGCGCTTTTTTCTTTTCTTACCTGTATAACATAATCTAATTTGTTTCCGGCTCCGACCAAGTCCTTCCCCGAAGCGATCTCCGTGGCCTGCTGTGGCGTCAGGTGGAACACGAACGAGCCCTCCTGCATACGGCCCGCTTGCATAGGCATCATGGTTGATGGCTTCATCAGTTCCGCTAATACGTCGTAAAACGCCAACCTGGGGTAACATGTCATAATGCTGCAGTACTTTTTATTTTTATATTATAACAAGTTAGTTGAATAATTACCGTTTGAAATCTGAACCGTCGTATATATGAAGTGAGTGATGTATGTAGGCGAATTCTCTAAGGATATTTGACATTCATCGCTTTCTGCCTCCCTCGACAAGGGACCTGACGTCGTGGTATAATAATTATACTGAATTCTCGATTTTCATTGAACTATTCATTATCATCAGCCTTTGGACGGCTTCGTAGGAGGGCGTCCTACGCTTAATATCTTGACGTCCTACATACATCAGTGTCTAAGTCGAAAATATTCGTGCAATGTGTATTACCAGTGATGACCTACGGTGCCGAGACATGGTCCCTTACCGTGGGCCTCATACACAAATCCAAAGTAGCTCAACGTGCTATGATCGGTATTACTCTACGGGACTCTACAGGCCACATCGTTCGAACGACCCATAGCCGATGGGGATGAAAGGTCATTGCGGCTCGGTAAAAGGAACTTTATTATTATTTTAAAATTATTCGTAGAACAAAACAGTTTCAAGTAACGAGAACAACAATTATGATCAAGTGCATTTGTTGCGTTTGTTGCGTTGTTGTTCTCTTAAACTGATGATCACTGCAAACACGTTATGACTTTGTGTCCTTAATATTCGCGACAGAAACGTTACACTGCACGTAAACATCAATGACATCATAAAAATTTTAGAGTGGAAGTGCCGAGCGCAGCATAATATATCTTATACCTATATATAATTTGCTGTACATAGAAAGTTGACCCCAGATATAAGACTTCAAGGTGAACAAATGATTCAAACGCAAATATTATTTAATCCCACGAGTATGTATTATCAGTAACGATTACTAACATTTGACATGGCAGGTACCTAGGGCATGCAATCCAGCGGATCCGCAATCTCGAAAAATGCATCCCGCATGAAATTTGCGGGATTAAAAATGTGGAGTAACAAGTGGGGGACCCGCAAGATTTGCAAGATTTTATTTTTCCACGAATTTAAGATAAACGTAACGTAACATCACGCCTGTCATCCCCGAGGAGGTAAGCAGAGGAATGTAAAAACACTCCCCCCAGTTACGATTACGTGCGTATAATGTTCTTTGTAGTACTAGAATATTTTTTTAAATTTTATAACTCGATATGCAAGTTCTTGTAACTTTTTTTCCGTTGTTTCTTTGTAATTTATTTTTATTTTTGTTAGGTTGCATGCAGCATAAGTTAATGATAAAATAAAAACTTACTTTTTAAATTTCACATCGGGGTACACAGGATAGGGGTTCAAGGGCGCGTTGGGCGAGGGCGCCGGCATCGGGGCTAGGGTGGCGGCCGCGGCGCCCGTCCCGTACCCGTGGTATATAGTGTTTGAGTACATGTTCTGACGAGCCTGCTGCAACACAGACAATATCTCAATAATGATTATATATGACAATCTTCTAGGACAGGATCTTCACACACAGCTATCTGATCAAAAAGTCCCTCAAGTGAATCCGAGTTATAATAACTAGAGAGTGATGTAGAAAGTTATGGTAACCAAATACCACAGCGAGCTTCAATCTTAGGATTTCCCGGGGCGTTATGACATGGTATTCTTCAAATAAAGCACAAAGACAGCTCTCTTTCAAAACCGGCAACGCATTGGCCACTCCTTAGATGGTGCAAAATTCCATAGGCGACGGTGAGCACTTACCATCATGTGGCCTGGTTTTCCAGTTTAACAGGTTGAATATACGAAAAAAAAACCGACGCTTCTGCCTACGGGCGGCCAGGGCATTTTAGTTGTGCCTAGGCAGATTGCACCATACCACGACATGCCAGCACCGGTTAAGTTGTCTCTTAAGTCTTACCACACTCTGTGTCCAACCACGGGGTCAGGGAACGTATTCTTCCTCCGCCCCGACGAGGATGAGTACTCATATATGTAGATTACTCATGTAGTTTGAATTAAAATATCCTGTGTAATATGTACCGTACTGTAACACAGAAAGAGGGTACAGACGAGGCATTTTAAATACTACTGGAGCTAAAGTCGCTTTATGTGAGATTCGAACTTAGGTCGAACACTCTACTTGAGGGGAACGAAAATCATTTCACATTTTCCCATTTGACCTGATCGTATTTACAATCTTTTCAAATTAATTCAACTTTTTCGACCATTCTGTACGATGGGAGTGGAGGGGAGTGGTTTAAACATTGCTTAATGATCAGACCGTGACGGGCAGGGACTGCGCGCGGGTGTCCTGCGTGTTGTACCCGGTGACGGCGGGGTGCGGGTACATGTTGCGCGCGCCGGGCAGCGCGGGCGCCAGCGGGTCCTTGCCCTGCGAGCCGCCGCCCGACCCGCCCGACGGCACCGCCTGACTCGTCCTGAAAACGGGCTGTCTACACTATCCTCCCAAGTATTGTCCGTTGCCAGTATCAATCTCATCACGAGTCTTGTGCCGCATTCATTTGTTTTGCAGATAGTTTTTGGGTTCTTTTTCACAGACAAACTACTTACTGCTGTTTCTAAGAGTCCGCCACCCATGACAAGTATTACTTTCCCCGGTAGGTTCATAGAATTTTGTTATCAGTGTAGGCACACGGCCACACATTGTTCAGTCTGTCAGGCAACGCAATTATGAAATTTGTATGAGTAAATTTTACACCCTATTTAGTTGACAATAATATTTCATATTATCGAGTGAGCCCCCAGTTTCTGTTTCACTCCAGTAAATATATCAATACTTGCCGTATACCAACATTTAATCAAGATACGATATACATAATCTTCAGGCAAAACGTTATTATGAGCTGGATTATAGTCATGCAATTTGAATACTTAGTCTAAAAATTTTGTCGTACATAACGACTAGTGTCAAGACTTTGACATTTTTAAAAACGTTACACGTGTACCCGACACCAGAAGCAAATTCACGACTCATGCACTGCAATGCACTGCAACTGCCCCAGACTTCAATCCTCGTTCACACTCAATACTAACAGCGTTAGCGTACGAAGACACAACAATACGTAACATATGTCTTCGTAAGCTAACTGACAGGTCATGCCGTCAGGTGCAGCGAGACAAACCGCGGGAGGAGGACTTGACACTTGCCTAGCGCTGGTGCCCTTGTACGAGCGGTGTCCGTTCTCAGTGGTTTTGAGCCGCGTTCTGAGCTCGGACGCGCTCCCGTTTTCGGCTGGCGCATTCTGGGCGCCGCTTACTACCCTCGCTGAAGACCGTGTTTTAACCATTGTTGACATCCGACACTCTCATGTCAACTGAAATTCAGTAGTCCAAAAATGGACATATATAGCTATGATACATAGAAAATGTACAACCTCGACAGGATTTCTGGAAAATTTCTCCGACAATCGCAATCTAACCGAGACGCGGCCTTATTTCTCTTACCGTTACTGGAGTACACTGTAGGGAAGGGGGGAACAAGAGAACATCTGCAATCGAATAATTAAGCACCCATTTGTCTACAATGGTTAAAACATGTCTTACAGCTTTGGTTAACTTTTCAAACCATAAATAAAGTCCATATAGTGACGATTTTGATTTAGATCAATGTCGGCGGTCCATTATGAATTAATGCACAAAAATTATTCCACTGCAGCTGTGAAGGAGCATTGCTAGGGAGAAAAAGTGTATTAAAAGCCTCCAAAGAACTTAAAATGATAAAATGGCAGGGGTGACAGGAGCAGTAAGAGAAATAAGTTGTAAGTCCTGTCAAGGAAATTTTCCAGAAAATTACAATGAGCAACAAGTTTCTCTGACTGAAATATCTATATTTATTAATGCACAAATTGTGAACAAATCGAACACCAGAAAAGGACCACCACACAATTTGACAGTCTTGCACAACAGTTACTAGAACATTATTATTATTTAAATGCAAAATTTATTAAGTAAATTTAGATTTCAATATTAAATATATTTTATTATTAATGTGTTTCAAAAATAAGATCAATGAACCTCATTTACATATTTTTTTATCTACAATATACTGATATTATATGCCACAAAGCAAATCTCTACTGATCACTACATAACAGTGATATATTTTAAGCATTATAACAGAATACAATTTAAATATTTACTGAACAACATAATCAACATTTATAAAAGAAATTGTATGCAGATGTATAGGCTACAAGTTGTTAAATAATATGTACTTGTGACTACAAATATTGAAGTTCAAATAGGACAAGAGGTACCTGTGGCCTTGTAAGCTGACTGTGATAACCAAAATGAATAATATGGAAGTATTAGGTTTGTTCCATATGCCTATCACATCCCTCAAATTGATAAACAAAAAAGCAATTGCTGCATTCATGTTGGATATCATTATTTGATAGTATTTCTATGATAGAGTACTCACTCTAACATATTAATAATTTTTATACCATTTAATACATATCTCAAAAAGTCAAAGTGAACTAATTAAATATTGAATTGTAAATGATACTACTGTAATATAGTAATAATATACAGTTTTTTTTTTTTACATCAACCACAAAGTAGTAAACATGAGTGTTAAAATTATGGACATAAATTTATTGATGGTTCAGAATCTGGAGTTGTGTCTGGCGTATGGCAAAAGGCTCAACACCTATCCCATAGTGAGAGATATATCTCTCACTACATATATGTTAACTGGTGCGACATGCACTTATGCACATGGAAATTACTACACTTATTTTTATAGAAGTATTGTTCATGAAATAAATAAAATAAAAAATTATTGACTCAAATCATTATTTTAACAAGTCAAATTATATGACAATCTTTTAACTAAACTATTTGATGAGCATCCGTATAAAATATCTAAAGTACCAAAAGGAATAATAAGCAACTTTATGAATAATGCTTATTGCAATGTTACTGCAATATATATAGTACTTATATACTAGCTAATAAGTCACATATGTATTATAACTATTGATACATTGATTTGTTGAAATCTTTCAATACATATTTTCAATGACTATACCTACGTATTTGGAATAATTTCTAGGATACTACTAATTGACTCTTTATACAGTATCATAGACGACGAATGATCTCCACAAATAACTGATTGCAAGAACTTGTGCATTGCTGCCCTCTAATTTTATATGTATAGTGGACACTATATATCAGAAATGTATCATCATCATGTCTCAGCCCATATGGCCCAGATATGGCCTGCCCTGGGGAACACCATTATACTCTATCTTCAGCTTGCCACATCCAGCTTAAATGTATGGTAATAATAGGATTCAAATTTGCTCTGCAAAAATCCATAAGCACATGAATTTTGCTAGGTACGTAGGATTTTGGCAGATACAAGTCATAAGGTAAATTAGTGTTCTAGGTAATTTTTTTAACAAAGTACCTATCACACTTTTCTATATTACAGCTACAGTCCTATATTGAATTAAATTGAATTGCAAATGTTTTCAGATCACAGTAAAAATGACTACTAACATCCAGAGCATACTTATCTATCCAAGTTTAAAGAAAACCTAGCTTTTAGACATTTTTGGTAGTCTATATTTAATGCTCAAAAATGAAACATATATTGATAAAATAAGAAGTCGCGCCTGTAATCCCCTAAGAGGTAGGCAGCAGTGTAATGCACTGATTACATTTAAGCCCCACTATGGAATAGGGGATGAGCCAATTGCTATACACCGGGAACGAATCCTAACTCCCAGCCAATACTAGAAACTCTAAGTTAGAAAAACCCAGGGCCCGGATTTAAACTCAGGACCTCTCGATCGGCAGACGCGCTCGCTCGCGACATTTATGATAATTTATAGTTTTTATATAAGTTCAATCAGATACCTTATATTAGTGAATAGTTAACTAAATGGTGTATACACAAGTCAGGTAAAACCAAATTATTTTAGATCAACATTTTTAAATACTTCTGCCTAGAAACAAGTATGAAGCTATTATAAAGTACATATAAAGGTTATTATAGTACCATAACAAAGTTATTTGGTAAGTTAAGCTTATTTATGTACTTAATAAAGCATCATAAATTAAAAAAAAAGAAAATCAGGTTACTATAAAATATGAAAACACCGAAAAAATTTAAACTAATTACATTAATATTGAAGTTAGTTGCTAAATAAAACTGCTATCAAACTTAAATTAAGAAAGTGAACGAGATATTTAAACAAAAAATGTGGCGAATTATGAATCGTTCACGATGCATAGGCCCTCTTCTAGCGGAAATAAATCATAATATTTGTCACAACAATAACACCGGTTAATTCTTTCGTAACATGTGTAATGATACAATTATACGCCCTGTAGATATCATTGTTTGTAATAAATACAATACAAAAATAAACAATTCTGATCCCACAGGAGACGTACACAAAATTTAGCAATATGGATGTCAGATGTATAAAATAAAATTTACTTACCATGATATCGCGTTACCGTAATCGTAATATCTACTCATATTCGAATTCTATTAAAAATACGTTCTAACATTTATTTTAAACTATAAGAACTATTTACGAACGTCTTTCACAAAACGCCATAGCTTGACGCTTGCTGCCAGGCGCCACATTGGTTGGACATAGACAACCTTCCACACTTTTTTTACAATGTAAGCATGTTTCAGTTGTAATGACCGTTTCCCATTCGAGTAGACCAAATACTACAACGTTTTGGTAAGTAATATTAGAGACACGACAACCTTTATGTATTCACTTACTTACAGTAAAAATAAACTATTACAAGGGAAGATAAACAAGACATTTACGAATTTATTCACGTTATTATCATTGCTAGAAACTTAACATAGACACAGAATAGTTACATCACGTCCTTTTCCTTGGTAATAGGGCTGTGTCGTTGTTGAAATGGTAAATAATTATCAATACATGTTTATGAATATTCTCTAATTTAAATCATTTAAGTTACATCTCACATTGAACACATAACTTTTAAATACAACAAAAATAAATAGCGTTAAAATGAAATGTATTTAGGGTATAATAATATGAACAGTGAATTATAAAAATGGTATTATTCAAACATGAAAAGTATTTCGCAAAAAAGCTATAATGCCTGTAGGCCTATACTATACATAAGTGAACCAAAATAGCTACAAAAATAACTTGATTTAAACTGCGAAAGTAGCTAATGGTATTAAAATGATATGATTTAATCTAGATTTTCCTAATAGAATGTTGCAAAATTTCGACGGCTTAATTTATTTATCACGGATTTACCTAGAAGTAAGTACTAAAGTTTTCAATATTTCGAAATGCTAATAAAAGAAATACGTAGAGTAATAGTCAAATTTCGTCATTAGCTCATAAATTTTACATACATACTTTGTTTGATTGAAAAATTACGTCAAGAAACATGATTTTCTAATAATTATGATGATAAATTTCCTACTTAATAACGCATATACATGCGTTACATATACATGTATTTTAGTTTTTACATTATGTTACGTTTACCTTTCAGAATAAACGTTGCTTACCGTAGAACTTCTGTGTTTTGTTTGTTTGTGCAATTTTTATGTGACCGAAACGATTGATCCATTTTCTTAACATGCGAACTTAAATAGTCGTGTAATATAATTTCTATCAATATAAGAACAAAATAAATTATCATCTATATTCTGGTGACAATAAGTTATTTATATTTCTTTGTTGAATTTAGCAAACCTTGATAGATGACGATGGATTTATTTCTGATAGTCATAAATTGTACGTAAAATAACAAACATATAAATGTAAAGTCGTTATCTATAAATATTTTTTTTGTATTAGGTCATTTATTTATGTATTACGCCGTTAGCTAAGTCTATGCGTGTAACTTGTAATATATTATTATATTTCGGCCTTCTGCGTTTCATATTTTAACATAAATAATATAATTTATAGGCACTTCTTGTTCGTAGTATTTTTGTAAATTATAGTATGTGTTTAATAATAAAGTTGTTATTTTACACCATTTTGTTATCTATTTACGGTACTAGAATCCGAACGTAACATTCAGAATCTTCGTACTCTTCCGTTGAAGAATAAAAATATTGTATTGGCTATTTGCATCAAAAGATTAACCAATAATTTAAATAAAGATTCCATAGAGGATAATCGTTGTCAATTTTATTTAAGATTTTGGATCATAAAAGACATGAAACTGTTTATTAGTTATGTAAGAGGAACAGGTTTCAGAACGTCACTGAGAAAAAGCATGCGGAAACGGATTTGCTTCTCATACGTAGAATCCGTTTCCACAAATTTAGGGTTGCTTCATTTCCGGTTAGATATTCTATCTAATGTTGATACTAAATAAAATAGTATTAATACATGTGCTGTTAAATATTAGCACATTTCACACAAAGACAGTTGCGGTTTACTTGTAAATTAGATGGTAATTAGTGAGAATTTGATATTTAAACTATGTAGGTATATACATAATTACTTTTTAGCTCAAAACATTTAGTAGGCAGTAAAATTTGTTTTAACAGTTCTATGGAAATTTATTAAATCAATTTAGTTATACCATACCGTAATATATATAGATAAAGTTATTATCAAAATACACTTACAATAGAATTGAATCATGTGCTTTATAAAATATTAGAAGTTCCGTCTGTTTGCGTAACATAAACAAACTGTACCATGTAACTTGTGTTTACATTTTTCCATTGACACATTGTGATCGTGTTTTACGACTGTAGGTATGTACGGACTGTAAAAATTGAATATTATTTAACTTCAATAAAAGTGTTCAATATAACTATGGAATTGCGAACGTGTCGAGGGGAAATGAGACAAAACAAGTATTAGCTACAATATTGCTTATGTATTTATACAAAAAAAAAATTCCTTAATCACACGTGTATGGATTGTGGGTGCACCACATTGACCACAAAGAGGATGCTTGAATACCTCTGGCTAGAAGTCGCGAGCGATGTATATCTATTCGGTAGTGTACTGACCGTGTGGCTCCTTCTGGTCGATCCGACCATAGTCTCTCTGCGAATGCTGCCGCTCGAGGCCACACTCGGGAATCTAATCCACCCGAGCTAAGCGTAAATGACCAAACCATCGCCTCTCCGCCTTGTATGCATTTCGTTCCTCGCGCCCACGGCCGATACTCATAGACTCTTTGCCACGAGTTATAAGGCACTCCACCCGAAACCTCATGCCAAGCGCCGAAACCGCTGTTCAAATCCCAAGCGTCTTCGTGCGAAATCACAGTGCGGATCCCACTTATGTACTTCTGTGCCCAGCCCACGTTACGCACTTGGAGACCAATATTCGACACATACTTTTTGAGGTCCAATTTTATTCGCTCACTTAAGTCTGACGCCCAGAGCAACGTTAGCTCGGGCAACTTTCCGTGCACAGACTCCAGGCGTTTTAAAACATTGCGGGTAAACTCTAACCATAGCTCAGTCGGATCTGATGTATTAAAGTGCTTAGACCAGCATTTGTTGGAAACGAAATCACCGCCCACGTGAAAAATGTCGTCAACCTCCGTGAGCTGGATTATTTCCCTATATACATTTTCCAGAATTTCGAACACATGAGAATTACCTGGGTGTAGCTCATCACAGGGGGGCTCGTTGCAACAACCATTCCATGGTCGGTTATCAGCCCAATGTGATAGTTTTCCCAGGTCCGGGTGCATTCCCCAGGCGCCGCTTACATGTGAGGGCACTTCCACTTC
>DWDW01001220.1:0-12087 GCA_018245635.1 Mimoniades versicolor eupheme
TTCTACATTCCTCTGCCTACCTCTTCGGGGATTACAGGCGTGAAGTTACTTTTTTTTTTTTTACATGAACTTTTGACGTAAAAAAATTGAAAGCTATGATAGCTTATTGCTTTAGATAATCCTTTTTTACAACGTTATTTGGGTTTTTCATATGAGTCACTTGCTTTAATAGTGGTGCTAAAATTTAGGAAGAAACCTACAACATCTTACACTTTTTTGACGACATAAAATCTATCAACTTGCACTTAGTCAGCATGCTAAAGGATGACCACAAACCGCGTCTTACTGAGAGGAGTCTGGAGTCCATAGATAAAACCATAGAGTGGATAATATCATTATTATGATGGTACTACATAATAGATTAACTGGGACAATATCAAAGTTTTAATTTTCCCTGTACAAAAAATTACAAATAAATTATAAATGTACGTTATTAAAAACTAGGAATTATTGTATTTACATTAAAATAAAAACATCTTATATTATTATAAACTAGGAACTTTTGTATTTAGGTACATTAAAATAAAAACATGTACTGGCCGGTAACATGACATTCACGAACATAACACAATATCAATAGATTTTTTTCTTGAATGTTAATCTATCACCTCCAAACATGATTTAATAGCACATATTTTGATCATAACGTAACCAAACATCACATATATAAACCCCAATGATTTAGGCATAGGAGTGTAGCAAGCTCCCAAATTTTCTCACTCCCTTCCTCTACCGAGCAAGCAGGAAGTCTTAAACGTTCAGAACCACGGAAGGACATTAGCAAGCGAGTTCTAACAGAACCGAACAGTTCAGTTGATTTCTGAACAAACCGCTTTCTACATATAAAGGCGAATTATGTAGTACAGTATTCAAATCATTTGAATGACTAAACTAGTTTTACGTAACGCAAAATTGTTACAGTAATACGCTTTTCCTTTGACAATGAGAAATTATTATGTAAGGTATACGGAAACGCATAAAAATCATTTTCAATCGACAAAACTACGCCGTAAACAAGCGCTACAGTGCAAGAATGATTTACGTGAGTTAGAATTGTTGTACTAACATTATTTCTTATTGCATTATACCCAATTTTCCGTCTACCATTATAATACTTTCGTAAGATATATACATAATTTGAATTTGATTACATCTCCGTAAACTAGCTGTAGTACTTAATTTTTGATCGATGATAATTTTTACCTTAATTTTACAGGGACTTAATAGGAAATGGATTCTTATTGCAGTATTTTCAAATTTGTTCACTTCAATCAACGTTCAAATTGCTATGCCCATGTACATGCCGCCGCCCGCGGCACCGCCTGTATACGCTTTCCCTCCGCCAATAGCCGTGGCCGTGCAACTACCACAACCAATCATTATAAAGATAACGACTACGACAACAACAACAACATCAACTCCTGACATTGCTATAGCGATGCCAGTACCAGTGCCAATGCCAGTACAAATAGCTGTACCAGCACAAGTTCCACCAGTATTTTGTCAAGGAAACTCGAGATCAAAGAGTTGCCCACCGTGTCCACCCTGTGTTTGTATGCCGTCATGCACTCCGAATTTTTTCTCATATTGTTCACCGTGCCATATGAAATGTAGATGTCGCACTGCTGAGAAAGCACCAATTCCTATGCCACCTTATCCCCCAGTACCGATTCCTGGCCCAGTATATCCTATGCCTGCACCTGCGGCAGCTCCTCCTGCCATGGGTCCACCGGTAATGGGTCCTCCAGTAATAGGTCCTGCTGTGGGTCCACCAGTAGTGATCGTTCCAATACCACCATCGAGGCCAATACCAGTACCATTGCCAAAAAGACGCCGAAGACACCGTTATGCACAAGCAAGAATATTATCATCGAATTCTGATGACTCTAATGAGAAGTTTGATGTCAGCAGTAGTAGTGACTCCGATTTCTTAAGAAATAGAAGACAATTCAGAAGGAGAAGCAAGCGGATACAGAGAAGAAGTGCAAGTCAAGACAATGAAAATAATTTAGTACACCCAGTAATTTCTTACGTATCTGAAAACGGACATATAAAATTCGAAACCAAACTAACTGATAAAGAGGCCATAGAAATACTTAACAATGGAAAGACTTCCACTTCTAACAAACAAACCATGAACGATGATAGTTCTCTAGTGGTATCAAATAATGGTAGAAAATCTAGTGGTAGATATATTAACAAGTTTTTAAAACATAGCTCAAAGAAAAGCAAATTAAAAGAAGGCAAAGCTAGAATAGTATTTGAGCCTCTACCAAATAAAAAAATAGATCATGTAGCAGTTTCATTCGAAGTAGCTTAACGTATTTTGATTACGGTAACAGATTGCTCAAAAATGTTTACTACTCTTTATTTTTTTATATTTATAGGTATGCACTATTACAGTTCATCAATTTCGTACGTAACATGTAACAAAAACAAAAGAAAACAATAAATGCAGGTGTATTACAATACGTGTCTAACAATGGCGATTCAAATTGCTTGCCAGAGAACAATAAGGGCATGTACGTAACAGAAGGAGTAGAAATGTAGGAACATTTTGTTCCTATCGCATTTGAAGAAGACCTTTTAAATCAGCCAATCGCAATTTGTATTTATTCAAACGTTTAATATACTTGTCTGTTGTGAACAAATTCTTTCAACATAAAAATGATCGTTGTGTGCCTTGTTAAAATATTTTTAATTTTTTTTTCGAGCGCGTATTCTTTTATTTCATTGCCACTATTATTGCAAAACAAGGAGTCGACCCAAGAAATAAACAAACAAAAAACTTCTATCAACGCCAAGGCTGTCATGTTACAAGAAATCAGACACAAAAGACAAGTCACGTCACAACCGTCATTGGTTACAACATTAAATGGAGAAGGTAGCGGAGACAATAACAAAACTTGTTGTATTGGAACAGTTTGCTATAATCCTTGTTCATATCCATATCCTGTTATGCCGTTTTATCCCATACCGCCTCCACAGCCACCACTGATAATCCCAGCACGGACAGTGTTTGAGCGGGTAGTGCACGACCACCCACCTATCAACAAAATTGCACGTCTGATTCATGCAGATAAGTTGAGACATCGTTTTGACAGTTCTAGTGACAATAGTGATGGCACCGACATATCCGAGAGTGTTTCAGACTCGGATATCGATACCGATATCGATTATGTTACCGATTAAATTATTTGTGCCAAGTTATTTGTTAATTTTTTTTATAAATATTATTGTGGATTTGAATGTATGACTTTCTAGCTAAAGGTAGTTAACTTTTATTGCAAATAAATTAGTTCTGTGTATTAAGATGGATTTAATTGTACCATAGTATTATCATTTATCATTGTTAAAGTGGACGATATCATCATCACTATCTTGAGCCTATTGGAGTCCTTTTCTGGACACAGATCATCCCGAGGGGTTATGCCCATAATCCCCACGCTGGGCATAGATGTTGGGGACCACAGAGCACAACTTCTCGTACCGTTTACGCTGCTGCCCATAAGCGCCCAGGGCATGTAGCTGTGCCTAGGTAGGACGGGGCATACCGAGTTGTGCTAGCGATTTACTTTTAAATACTGTATAAATACTATAGAAAAACATATTTGTTTTAAAATGTAGATATGAATACAAAAATATTAAATAATCTTCAAAATATCAGGTCAATGGATATTTCCATCTGTTACCATCATTGTATATTATAAGAGATGTAACAAAGAAACCTGTGACAAACAGGTGGCGCTAGTGATCTACTTGTCTCTTTCTCTCATTCGATTTTTTGGAGTTTACTCCATAAGAATCGATTTTTGTTGCCTACCTCGTACGTAGTGTTGGCTGCAAGCGCGACTGTCGATCGAGATGTCCTGGGTTCAAATCCCGGGTCGAGCATTATCAGATTTTACAGCAATACAGGTTTTCTAGCAGCGGCTAAGAGAGTGGAAATATGTCCGGTTTCTGGCAATAAGCTCACCACCTATTGTATAGTGGGACGGAAACGTAACTTGTGAATCGTGGGAATGTACTACATTCCTCTGCCTACCTCTACGGGCATTACAGGCATGATGTTACGTTTTACGATTGTTACAAATTTCAAATTTCGAATGATTGGACATTGATTTATTTCAATACATGTAAGCTATTGTAGGTACATCTAACGTGCATACTCGTAGTACCTATAATAGTATTGATCTTAGCTATTGTTTCTAATAGGATTATTATAGCTCGATTATAGGATTATAGCTCGAAAATAAAACAGCTGAGGTAAAAAATATATTTTTTTCACATTTATATCCCTATCTAAATTATTACTGCTAACCATATTAACCTTATAACTATTGAACATTTAAGTACATAGTTATAAGTTTACATGTTGCGTAAGTTACAGACGTTTAAGAAATTCATCTTCATGAGCTCGTTTATTGCAACGAGGTCGCTACGGAAAGTAATCGGTGGAAGTTCATGAAGAAGAACCTCGCGTAGGTCCGAAACTAATAATCGGCCCATTCCAAAAAAAAACACGAGTTAAGCCGGTAGATACGTATATGTATAATCAAGTACTAAGATTCACTAATTAAATAGCGATATTCGAAGAATTCGAATATCAAAATGTAGGTGCACTACTTATTTATAATAAATAGTTTTTAATTTAATATAATAATCTATGACAGTCTCCTGGATTCAATTTATAACTGTAACCACTAACAGTATTAATTACCCGGTAGTTTTTGGGTTTTAATATTAGGGTACAATTTGTAAAATAGCCTTTATTACCATATCCTTAACATATTCAAACCCAGACTCCACCAATATAATCCCCGTAAATAACCCTAGTATGACGTCACTCGAAGCAAAAAAGTATAGTCAACAAAGATAATTTAATTTATTATATTATTTTCTTTTTCCAAATTGTTATATTATTGATAAAGTTATTAATATTAATCATCGTTTTTGGTAACATTTTTTAAATCGAAAAATAATAATTAAAAGTATTGTGATATGGAAATTGGTATTAAATTTATTTATTTACGTACCGTACGTCAGGCCTGTTAGTGCAATTAGTGAACCTGACTTGCACCGGGGGTCGTTGGTTTGATTCCCACCGAGAATAACTAATTGGTTGATGAGCACAAGTGATAGCTGATAAGTGTATTATATATTATATAAGTATATATATATGTGTAGTTTTTCAGCCGGATACCATAACAAAAGCTCCTTGATATTTAATTTGCGATTAGAAGGCCTTGTATGGAGATGTTCCAAGATATTATTATTATTGTTAAGTACAGCTTCCTCTATTTTGGTATTATGTGTAACTCCTAGAAAATATACTGGCGTGCTTTGATTATTATCTTTAAAAATAAATAGCTATCTTTAAAAATGATATAATCTATAATATTAAAAAAATCGTTTGGTGCAAAGTTAGGAACCAAATTAGTTACGAGAAAGTATATCTTAAGAAAATAAATTGAAACATTTGCCGAGGAACGTGATATGCAATATTTTAACCCAATAACAATGGTGAATGTGTGTTATATCGTTTCATGTGTCTTATTTCCAAGTATATTTATTTATTTATGTATTGGAAACCCGGTGAATGGCAATAGGCTCACCACTATGGAATGCAATCCAACACTCAAAAGACAATCTTGCAAATCGGCAAGATTGAGACAATCAGACCCGCGGATCCGCAAGGTTTGTAGGATTGTACAATATTTTAGAATTTTTAGAAGACAAAAAGACAAAAGTCTGTAAATGAAAAAATAGAATTTTCTTAGAAGAAACAAATAGAGTAAATAAATTATGATCAGAAGAAATGTCAAAAATCTAAATCATATTATGTGAGTTAAAATATTAAAATGTGAATTAAGGTGTGATTTTTTAAATTAAGATTTGACTACTTGTTTCTGAAACCGTTTTCTTTTTCGGAGTATACATAAGGTGTTTAAAGTTCCATCTTATACATTTAATCGTATTTTACTGCACGTGTGGGCAGCAGATGAAAATGCGGTACCGACCGGTACTGAGGAACTGGGATCACCCAGTTTCAACTAGTCCAACATTCTAACCATAAATGTTATTTACTAATTAATAGGTTTTTCAGTTGTACATCTATTTATTAACTGGACTGAAAATTTTGCATTGTGCCTTATGAGAGGTTCTTCTATGCAAACCGACGCTGGCTTTTCGGTTTTAGTAACCTTGAAGGCCACGCCTTTCTTGGAAACCTGCCAGTTCCAGTAGAGTAATCGACCTGTATATAACAAGAGGATAATTGCAATTATGAACATGGTTGCTTCGATTCCAAAAAAAACATACGGCAACACGAAGTATATAGTTCTGAATATATTTTTTGCTTCATCCGGGAGTTCGGGTTGCACCTGCAACAATTTTTATTATTCAATCGTAATAGTTTTTATTATTCAATTCAATTCAATCGTAATAATTCAATTGTTGAATAGGCTCGAGTCTCTCCATATAACTGAGGAACATGTTAGGACATATGGTTTGGCCGACATTATTTGATTGTACTAAATTAATTTGTTTAGTAGAGATTTCTAGTAGCGATTGGAGTAAAAGTTTGGATTTGTGCCCGTATATTCCTTTCCAATATATTCCTTTCCTTTTCCCATTGTGGGACGATAACATAACTGGTGAAACGTGGTAATGTACGAGTACTAAACTCCTCTGCCTACCTGTACGGGTGAACGGAGTTAACAAAAACGTTTAACGGAGTTAACAAAAGCAATTATAACTTACAATTTTGAAGTATAACACTGGGATGAAGGTGCGCGAGAAGGGTTTGCTTCTTACGTTGTAGTCCACGTTCTGCACCATCACATTCAGTTGTAAAGTACACGAAGTTTTCAGTACTGCGCCGAGTTTCTGTGATATTTCAGAATGGTTATTAAGTACCAGTTATTCATAATTCAAATACAATCAAATCAAAATATTTCTTTGCGTAAACTGTTTACAAATTCGTGAATGATCTTAGTAGGCATAGTATTTTCTATGCCCTGTCCATTTTTCGCCTATTTTTATTGAATAAGTAAACGTGTCCCTACTGTAACGTTGTCTTGAGTAGATCGCTCTTTTAGCGATAAAACTGTCTATTACTCTTTGTTTACTTTCTTATTTCTGTTGTCTTGTGTATTTTCTTGTTATATACAATATAGAGTTTTTGTGTTGTGTTGTGCTGCATTGTAGTCAATAGCCAGATTTCATTGGTATTTTCTCTATGTAACGATAGAAACTAAATCTGCTTTCTAGTTAGCTTTTTCCGTTATATGCCACACGCTACACAACTGAGGACATTGGAAATACTAAGTTTGCTTCCGATAAAACAAAAAAATGTATATTAAGTATTGTCTGCAGTAACCTATGATCAGACACCGTACTGTAGTAAAAAAGATCTAAATTAACTATAAATAAACTCTAAAAATGGTAACATAACCTTTATGCACTGTTGGAAATATTTCTTTGACATTATCCTAGATATTACGACTTTGTTTACTTGGTTTTTGTTGTTCTACATATACTAGTCAAAAGCAGTTTAACTGTTTTATAATTGATGTTATCAGAAATTTTTGTACATCTTATATTGTCATATGATTGGTTAAAGTATGCCTAAAACTTGAGAGTCAATTTACTACGGTTTATAATTTTTAACATGTTAAAAATAACTTGTTCCGAAAAATAATAGGTATTTATAAATCTCCACTTCTAAATGTTTCTAGATCAAAGAGTGCATCATAAGACATACTTACATACCTACTACTGATAATTACTACATTTTTACATTTGTTACTTTACCCGTTGGGCACTTATTTCATCACTATTTCTATTTCTCACCGGGTCCATAACAAATTCGCTGCCATGTTTATTAAAATCCGGCCGTATTCCTTCCAGACGTTCGTACAGCTTGGGATCGACATCCAGGAAGTGCGCTTGGGATAAGTAAACGTTGAAACCTGTAATCGACAGATAAAAAGTTCACAAATTGCTAGCTGAGTTACTAAACCAATAAACAGACAAAAATCGCCTGCAACACATAACGCTCCATCCAGTTCCGGTCCCAAACAGTAACATCTTGCGTCGGTTTTAATAATCTTTCCAATATCAACCAACCTTTCAAAAGCAGCAAAAGAGCCGTTAGTGATTTACACTCACACCCTCGAAAGCGGAGACGGCAAATACCAGTTGCAGCGACCACTTAGGTCAGTAACTTGCATCTCATGTCAGAAATATCCACTTCGTTATGTCGTATTGTACATCTGACAAATGGCATACAGGCTACATATTGTCTGGTAGACAAACATTCATACACCCATAAAGTTATCTCAAGTTTCAGATAAACCACGAGTTCGTTGCACCAGCCAACAACTAAATAGAAATGTTTTCATTCTTGTTATCCTCCCTTTATCTATCAACCCGGAACGACTACGCCAATACTGCTGCTTTAGCGGTGGAAATACGAGGTGGCCTTAAAACCACCGTCCTGAAGGGTTTACACTAAGGCTCTGATACATGTAAGCATAGGTATCATAGATGTACTTGGTTTACCATAAAAGCACGGCGACAGATCAGACATGCCATCATAGCAGCCGAAGTTCCCACAAAGACATTCGGTGTCCGGGGATCTGGTGAAGGTCTTGTTGCTGAAACGGTATACGAAAGCCTTGGGTCCGTACGCCATGTCTCTGGTCCCGTTGTACTGAAGGTCTAGGATTCTACAAAACACGTTCCGGTACATCCGCAAAGGTGATTCTGGTGTTAGCCCAGGCGGGTATACCAAGCCTTCGTAAGTATCGACGAAAGAGTTGCATCGCGTCCTGAAATAATAATAATGCGTGAATACATGTAACATAAGCATATTTGTATAAGTAACGTTTTTAATGATATATTTTCTTCAATTATATTTTTATTACTTCAATTTATCAAATAAAATTATGAATCTTATTCATTTTCCTTTTTATAAAAATCGTCATAAAATCCTAAATTTCATGGATATGTTAAATTATTTAATTAAATTTTGAAGAAATAAAATAAAAAACGTATATATGTTTAATGTACGCGCGATACAAGATCACGTGTTGAAGCTGCTACAGAAAAATATTTCGATTAAATTATTGAAATAATAATGTACAGCTGGAAATAATTAACAACACTATAAGATTCATAAAGGCATTTTTAATTAAATTAAGGCAAACTTAAATCTGTGGGTACAACGGCGTGGTATACAATTTTAATAAATTCCTTCAGGCTCAGCTTTTCCGTACCAGGTGATGGAATTAGAATCTTGGTGCACATTTTTAACTTAAAGAATTTAAGTGCATTTTAAAGATCAAATTGCAATTTGTAAACGTTTCCGTTCACCGTTACATCAAGTGATATGTCTTAAAATACACATTTGTAAAGAACAGATGTGAACCCAGTACTCATGGAGTGAGACGCTGGATTCTAAGCCATTAGGCTATTACTTACTCTTCCCGTTAATCTTACCGTTTGCTTGGAGAATCATATCCCCACATGCTGAGCCCGCTCACTCCGTTCACACTTTTAATTCTGAATTTATCTTCATTGGACGCTCCCAACTCCAACGTGTACTCGGTGTTTTTGTCATAAAGCTTAAATAGTATAAAATTAACAGTTATTAGTCTCTTTATTACACACAAGTAACAATTAGATGGGGCGTTATTAATTATATTATAAAAACTGATTTCTGGCTCGGTTTCTTTGTGCGAAGTTCGAATATTTGGTAAAAAAAAGAGGTGTGTAGGTAATTAAATAGTTACAACCCCGGAGGGCGCCGGTGCGTTCCACTGAAGATACCGGAGTCCTCCTTTTAGCGCGGAGGAAGGTCACCGGGGGGGTTGTAGTTGGGTAAAAAACCCTCATAACCCGGTATCTCTCCCAGGGTACTGGATATTATATAATTTATGAAGGTTTGGCCCCGTAAACAAAACAAAAAAGGTAATTCCGTAATTAAATTCACAGTAAATGTTAATTAATATGTAAAAATGAAATGAATTACTCCCAAGTCTTTATTGAAGGTTGAAAAAATATATTTATTTTAATCTCTTAACACCATTGTAGCAGACTTATATACTACTCTTTATAATGTGAACATATCGAAGTTTTTTGAAACATAAAGTAGTTCTCCCAAACGATAACAGATGTCGCTAGCAATTGATTCTCAATAATAAAAATAAAAAACTCAATATTTTTTCTCAGTGGTCACTCACCCTGTCCAATAAGCCTAGAGTTTTGAAGTTTATCATGCCAGGTATGAGTGTGTTGCCCAAGGCTATTAACGAATCGTTGTAGCCCCACAAAAAATCATGGACCGTAAGGTTGATCACGGGTTGCGAATCAAGACGGCTCGCGAGCACGTTCAATCCAAACTTAGTCCACAAAGGGTAAGTGCTTATTTTGGAGGCCAAGGCCTGTAAGTAGAAGATGCATAGTAATTACTTGAACGTTCTAATGTTTACAATGCAGCTAGACCTCTAAAATTATATTCACCAGAAAAGGAATGTTGGGCACAATAACATTGACTTTTTTAGGATGAGCGATGGAGCGGTCGCGGTGGAAAGTCGTTCTCACACGAGGAGAGTACCGTAAGGTGCCAACTTTCTCGTCTAAAGCAATGTTGTCATGACTTCGGAATTCCCTGCAAAATACGGAATATAAAAGCCTAACAATAACGATACAATTATTCTTTATTGCACATAAAAAATTAGACAGTACACATTTTAGCGTCATATATACAATAACGTAACCTAACGTTCTACGAATGAATTTAAACTTTCTTAAAAATAATCACTTGTCCAAGTGATATCCAAATATAACGACAGAATGATTATTACAAAAAGTTATATAATAAGTAACTTGGACTGATTTTTGTAACACACAGAATCGTGTAGAGGTGAAAAAAGAAGATTGTAAAGATATATAAATTGATAAGTAACTTGGAACTGGTTTTAAAAATATTCTATATACGTGTCTAAAAATCAGAAAAACACTTACTGGTAGACGAACGGACCGATTTCTTGGAGCTTCAACTTATAATCTTCACCCGAACTGAACTTCTCCGCATTTGATATATTGAAAATATAGGTCTCTATCAGCGCCCCCTCCATTTCTTTTGATAGCATTTCGTAAAGTACAGTTCCATTTCCTAGTCTGAGATTCTGAAACATATAATCAACTGAATTTCTCTGACGAAGACTCAATTAGATGAGTGTGAATAGTGAGCTGTGCAATGTATTTAAGCTTTGCACTTTATAGACGTTGCAAGCGATCCATCTCGAGTTGTAGGTACAATGATTAAATTCTACTTGTTTCGCTTTTGAAAAAAAGAGGCGGATTGCTATCTGCTTGAGTTTATTCATTCATTCCTATCATTGTAGATTATTTTAATGTTCCATTAACCACTCATATTACAATCGTCATTAGGTATTTCTTTCAGTCCATATTACTTTTAGTGAATGGAATATCGCAATTTATATATGTAACATTCGGCATAAATGACTTCAGTGGTGGTTCTCTCAGACCAGTTCCGATATTAGAGTCTAATTTCTAAGCATTTCTTCGATAACATTTTGTTAATATATTAGCAATACTACACATACTGTTTGATCCAGAACTAAACGAAACCTAACTGTACTATAGAAATGTAACTGCTGACACACCGTCTGTAAGCATTCCGTAACACTTGAGTATTTTTATAGATAACCTCGTCATGTATTTAAACCCATAACCCCTCCCCCTTTCTTCTTTGATGTCAGGGTCATTTACCACTGGAGCGACGGTCCAGTCGAATTGAACAACAAGTTTGATGTAACATACTTACGTAGCGCGCGAATATGAATATGGGGTCTATGATAAAAGCTATAACGGTAAAAACCAGTAGAGCGATTCCGATTGTTAACAACGTCAATAGCTTCCCTGAAATGTAGAGTTTAAAATAAATTAGGTTAATGGAATCATTTATACATATATTAATATATAAGTAACTTCACGCCTGTAATCCCCGAAGAGGTAGGCAGAGGAATGTAGAACATTCCCACGTTTCACCAGTTA
>DWDW01001221.1:0-12082 GCA_018245635.1 Mimoniades versicolor eupheme
CACAAGCTCTCTTGACGCTTAGTTTGGGATCAGATGGCCGTGTGTGGAGATGTCCAGAGATATTTATTTATTTATTTATTTATACACATTGTAAGTAAATTTTCAAGTCGCGTCCCCTTGGGATCTTTTAAAAGTCTGCAGTCGGAAGGAATGTTCACTTTATGTAAAACCTGTTTATTCCGTTTACATTTCTCCGCATTCGTTTTGAGATAATGCTAACGTTATTGCAGGTCGAAGTGAAATGTATGAATGCTCGTTGGTATGATTTATTTTCTAGACGTATGGGAAGCGGCGAGGCAGAACTTTATAATCAATTCTATCCAGAGCTGTTACGTGTGCGTCGAACGTGTTGCATGAAAACAAGAAAAAATGTTTCCGCTCAATTTTTTTTTCATAACATTTTGAAGCGTGACTTTTAATGAACCAAGCTAGAAATGTAAATATTTCGTTATGTAAGTTTATTATTATTATTTATTTATTTGTCCTGAATCGGTTAAGCGAGTCTTAACTAATGGAGTCGGGGATGGTGCATGAGAGATTGAGTGATTTTAAAACATTGTAGAGGTGTCATCAACATCGCCAGCCTTTTTATCAATCCACTGTTGGACAGAAGTCCTCTCTAGTTTATCATTCTAGCGAACTGAGCTTGGAGCATTTCACACGCCTTGGAGACTTGGAACATTCCGTAGAGCTCTAACAAAGAGTTTTATACATTAAAAAGTGATGTAATAATGTTCTTTTTAAGAAACCACCGTAATGAAAGTGGATAAGCGTGGCAGCGGTGAGATACGATCTAATTAGGGATGTATAAAAAGGTATGGTCACGTAACACCGAAGAATAGCTTTTCATTTATCAATGTCACGCCTCAGCGCCAGTGTAGCGCGCAATAACCGCGCCCGCCGCAAGCTCCACATGATTCGCTGAAGAAATATCAGATGGAAATAGCAACAGACGATGCTATTTCCAGGAGTGTTGTAGACGTGGCCGTAAATAATAATTATAAATGATACTGTGTACTTATACATTCTTAAAGATTTTTAATAATTTTCTAGTAGTACTTCGCAGTATTGAAATGTGCCCGATGTACCTACTCGTATGGCAATAGGCTCACCACCTATTCCATAGTGGGACGTAAAGATAACTGGTGAAACGTGCGAGTGTTCTACATTCTTCTGCCTACCTTTTCGGGGATTGGAAGCGTGATGTTACGTTAAACATTTGTAATGCAACTCTTTAACCACATTATACTTCTAATGCAGTGCTGTTACGTATGTGCAATATGTTTACATTTGTAATAATGTGTAAGTCAGTGATTAGTGTAATCTGGTATTGATTGGTATATACGTACTAATCGATTGGTATATACATACATATGTATATGTATGTGTATATTATAAATATTTATGAATATTATAAATACATATATGTATATTATAAATATACATGTATATTGTAAATGTATATAATATGTATAGGTATTATAAATAACATGCGTGAACATTCGCGCACATTGGGCGTTCTACATGAATATTAGGATAATAATGTGACAACGACCTAGTGATCCACAAGTAGTCGGAGCCTGTAGTTCAGTGACCATACAGCTGTTAAACCACGTATATACTTATAAATACATACTTATTAGATACTTTTGTTTTCGCCCTGACACAGAACTAATACTTATGCTCAACACATAATATCTGTCCTAGGTGGGAATCGAATCTATGACCGCCGGCTAAGCAGACACGTTCGCTAACCAGTGAACCAGCAGGAGGTATTCAATGTGAATGCAATCTAAATATTCGTGTATAGATTGTTCAGTTGGAAACACAACGGCGAGGCGCGCGGTGGACTCGTTCGAGCGCTCCCCCGAGATTGGATCTGATTCAGTAAAAGCAAATAGCCACCAACGAAAATGGAGGTTCCAAAATTAAATGTATGATTGTATTCGAACACGGGAAGGCCAATTTACATTGTCATTTTTGCAAATCTAATTTCTAGTAGAGCTTTTATGACATATGGCTTGGTTTATTTATGCGAGGTTGGGTATAGAAATGGTCATTACTTATTTACATATATATCTTCACGCCAAGTCCTTTACGGGGTAAGCAGTTAATACTACGCGCCAAATATCTGTACCCGTACAGGTTTATTATACTTACTTATTCATTATTTATGATTTAGAAAAAATGTAACATCACGCCTTTAATCGCCGAAGAGGTAGGCGGAGGAATGTAGAACACTGCCACGTTTTACCATTGACGTTTATGTCCCACTATGGAATAGGTAGTGAGCCTGTTGTCGTGCACCGCGCACATTTCCAAGACTCCGAGCCACTATTAGAAAATCGAAATTAGAAAACATTAGCAGTGCCCGACCCGGGAATTGAACCCAGGACCTCCCGATCGGCAGTCGCACTATTGCTACGTTATACGCTACAGCAATGTAGTTTAACGTCCAGAGTCTTGCACTTAAGCAGATGCGCCAATTATCAGCCAAAGCGTAGGTTAACAGATTTCGCACATGTTCAAGGTACTGTGATGATAGATATTGCCACGAAGGCGTCGGATAACTTGCGCTTACGGTGTTAGGTCGAGCTGGTTTCCTTAAGAACTATCGAAAATATAGCTACAAAATTTACACTGTTTTGTTCGATTTGACGGATGTGGTAGGCAAACGCAGTAGGAATTATTGATTGTGACATCGTTCGTGAGGACAGAATAAAGCGGCTGTGATTTTTCCGAGACTCATGTTCCATTCAATCTTATTCGACACAAAATCGATGGTTATTGCCCTCAGCGACCACATTATGTTAAAAGGCGACGTTTTGATGACTTTAAATGGACACCGACAAGAATAATGTTGTTTTCCTATTGTTACACTGAAATATATCTAGCAATTTGTCGATTCGATATTTTTAATGCGAAAACCGTTTTCGCTAACCGCCGAAACGTCAGTAACATTATCATAACAAATGAATATCAATTTTACAGTTAAGCCATTCCGGTAATTTATGGCGACTAGCGACCGCAAATTTTAATAATGAACCCTTAAAATGTCGGATGGATATTAATACTGAATTGTAATAAAGAGAAATAGTTTTGGGCGTCTGCATTTATATTGAGTTTGTGTTCCCTCGGTAATGGTCCATAAACAAAATTAAGGAAAACCTTCATTTAGGTGAGGAGGGGATATCAGAAAAGGTAAAAGTTGAACGAATGTTTATGTTGATAATATTTGATTGAATTAACTGACCCGTTTGTTCAATGGTTGGTGAGCCTGACTTCCTATGCGGGGACTGTGAATTCAATTCCCACCCGTCACAGACGTTTTTATAACGAACACAAGCGTGAGTTATATATGTGGGTAAAATATATATCTATTTAAGTATGTATATATGTAGTGTCTGCACTCTTTGGAATCACACATCCAAGTTTAAATGTCCCCAGAAAGGACATACAAATACCTACGTCAATTTCGGACAGTTCTAACTTCCTAAGGTCTTATACTATTGATATAACAGTTGAATCTTTGTGTTTGTGGAAACTTTACTGCCCAGTGGTGTAACTTCGTTCGTTTCAATGCTCAGTTTAAATGCTTACAAACTGAGCATGGAGAGTAATGGACGCGGGCGCAGCACACGCGCCATTGGTCGATGTGTTGGAGGCAGACTGCGCGCGATATATTTCTCAAATGGCCCGTGCTTCCCTACATCGCTGGCTGCTATTTATTCCCAAGTCCGAGGTTTATCGCTCGTCCGGTCATCTGTATGCACTGGGCCTTAGATTTTCCGTGAAGTTGGACAACAAAGTTACGTTGACTAGCCAGCGTTGGTTGTAGTTTAATGTCTAAACGACTAATAGATTTCTTTACTTGTATGTAACATCTGCCTATTCTGAGCTTGAGTACTTTTAAGTGTCTAGCACAGCTGTCTGTCTAGCACCTTGCGGCAACAACAATAATTGTTTTTTTTTTTCATTAAAAGGAATGTGAAACATCCAGACCGTTCGTCTGATGGAGAGTGGTAACAGTCGCCTGCAGACATGTTTAATATCAGAGGAATTACTATTGTGTTGCGTATGTTGCCAAGATGTCATGAACCTTGTTGTACTATACTGCTCCAGTGCGGATTTCCGGGCATTTTTTAAATAAATAAAAATTTCCAGATGTTTCCGTACATTTCTAAGCACACCAAAGCGAAAAGGCAATTTGAAATTTGATTTTGTTTTGTACGATTAATAAACCATATTACAAAAATCATAGCATTACCACTTGGGGGAGACTCATATCTACCGGGGGACTGCAATAAACTAATGATGATGATAGCTTGAGACATCTTCATAACACAGCGCAGTTAAATATGTATATCTGTACTTGGCTTGTTTTCATTATGGTTTATCAATTAATATATTCACGGCTTGGAATTAGTTGCACGAAGTTCAAGAATGATCGTGAGTTGGAAACTTCACAGTTAGGATGTATTGAACGTTGCTTCAAAACAAGCGGGAGCTTAATAAGCAATGTCGTCGTGAACACCGCTAGGGTAAGATTAAACAGTTCGTATTTTGCGACGATTGATCCACATACCTGGCACTGATGATTGAAAATGTTGTATTGCAAATGTACTGTTATCATCTTTCGGAATCTGAAATGCTGTCTTAATAAAATAACATTATACTAATTGAAATAGTTACATAGATAAAACTGAGATCTGATACATTTATATTTTTTTCTAATGATGCTTTTCTCTTTTTTAAGTAATAAAGTACATAAATATAGGTACATAAAAAAGTTTATTAAGATTATCACAATTTTCATTTGTATTCAACGCCATCAAAACACGTAAGGTGTTTAAGGAAAGAGTTATATGGCATTCCGTGATCTAAGCCGATCCTCTAAGATACTTGGCGTGACTATATAATTTTAATTAACCTCCAAATAAAGCCAAAGGTTCGTTTTAATAAAATTGGTGTTCAACGGCGTTTATAAATGTTTGTTGATGGGTCTAAATACAGTGGTTTAATTTTTTTATACCCAATCCTTTGCATCAGCGGACCCTCTTAACTGTGTAGCTTAGAAGAAAAATAATGTTATATCTAAGATTTACTTTGCTTAACTGTTTTCTGTACCTTCCTTATAAACATGTCATTTTCAAAACCTCCTTTTATCGTTCTACTATTCATCACGACTGTATTTCCAGAATAAGTACACTAAAGACTATGGCTATACCGAGTTGGCCAATGTGGCTTGACAGGTTTGCACACACTCTTAGGATACCTATAAAATATGATGAATTGTAAATTTGTAAATTTTCTCCCGACGTTGTCCTTCGAACACATATAAGAAATTATAATCACTGGAATTCATCGCCTTACATTTTTATTTATAAAACAAAACCCGTAACTTACAACTTTTCTCTCGCTGTTCAAAACAACAATTTTTCCTCACAGCATATAATAGTTCTACAGAGACAGTTACACAAAGACCGTAAAGACAAGTTATGGCTCAAACGCAAGTACTACGGAGAGAGGGTATAATAAAACTATAGTGTAATTATAAACTTGTGAAACATCCACCCTTAGCTACATCGCATTGTTGTCTTGTCCACGTGCTTATGCATAAACACGGTCATTAAACCGTTATCCTTTTAAGTACCTCGTTTATACTTAAGAAACAACACCATATGTAGGTATAATGAGCTTCGTTTGCAACTAATTTACGCATTAATAAAAGTCTAATTAATACAATGTGTTGCCTTACTGGTTTTACTATTTTTGTTACATGGCACCTCTCATAACGGTTTATACTACTGCAAAGTTTTTTTCACTGTGTCATTGCTTTATGTCAAACGGAACAGTTCCACTTTTATTGTGTTAAGGAATTAGCAAACAAGCAGACCTCAGTAGCAAGGCTCCATTGTCTTTCCTGAACAGCTACAAACTAATACATAACATCACGCCTGCATACCCCGAAGAGGTAAACAGGAGTGTAGTACGCTCCCACTTTTCACCAGTCACGTTTGCTTGCCATTAGGAATAGGTGGCGAGCCTATCGCCATAATGTTTTGTCAGATGTGTTAAGTCTGCCAACCCGCACACAGCCAATGTGCCAAGCTATGACCTTAGCTGCTATCCATTAGTGGATCGTTCAAGGTGTGGATGATGATTTTAATAGAGACGTGTATATGCAGGTACCTATATGAAAGTATAATAATCACCTTGTATTCAAAATTTAAATAAACTGCATTAAGCGGTTCGCGCGAAATTGGATTGTTATAATTATATTATGTTCGTGTATTGTATTAGGCAATAAACCGGCATGGCCGTTCAGAGCGTTTGTTTACTAAACTCATTTATATTAACTTCCATTGAAAGCGGTCCATTTTTCTCGTACGTTTTCTAAGTGGAATGGCCTTTATGAATTCTGAAGAAATGTATTCATAGAAAATCGTATTAATACCTTGTACAGACTTATAGATGGTGCCGTGAGAATTTTTGCATTGATGTATAGTTTATTTAGTTCGTTGATCTGAACAGAAACAGTGAGCATCGGTATTTCAAGGTACAAAGATTTTATTCTTTTATAACAGACCCGTTGATCGTGTGGGTTGCAGACCCGACTGCCAATCGTAAGGTCCTGGTTTCAAATCCCGGGTCGGGCATAATTGAATTTTTCTTACTTAGATTTTCTAGTAGTGGTTCGGAGTCTGGATATGTGCGTGCTGAATGACAATAGACCTATTCCTTAGTGGGACGTGCACGCAACTGGTGTACAATACAACATTCTTTTGTCTACTTCTTCGGAGATTACAAGTGTGGTGTTAAGGTTTTTAATGTCATTCTTTTATATGAGCTCACGGCTCTTAAATAGCAATATTCAGGTTTTCCTTGCTTGTACATAAGCTCTGATATTCGACAGGAGGCCGACCGTTATGGAAGCGTAATGAACTGTCGCGGGTAAAGGAATATTCCTTTGAAACTTATTTTGCTGTAATCGGATCATTGGAATTTTGAATTAAGGTACAAAAATACATTAGCTCACGTCGGTGCACGGTATGTGTGTATGTTGCTTTTCGCCGGTGGCCTAGTGACTAGAGCTAGAGCTTTGTTAGGTCCGAGTTTTTCAACCCAGTTTCATAGGAAAGTTTTACAAACTCCTCGAGTTTTTCTTACGTCTTGTTGAAACATTTAAATATGGAACAAGGGCGTACGTACCACCTGAACTAGATTTTGAAAATTTCAACATTTCGTTTTCGCTGACACTTCGGTTAAATGACGCTGCGAAGTTTGTTAATGTTTGTTGAATGTCAGCAACTTAACAAGGTTCTATTTTGTCTTAACATTAAGTCATTTATCTTTGTTACTTTATAACAGCCATCGAAATGCTTTTAAAACTAATATACTTATAATATAGCCAACATTTATTTGCAGTATAATACAGTAAATGCGTAATACTTACTTAAAGTTTTCAGCATAAAATATTCTGTTGAAAATATTACACAAAACAGGAATACAAAAGACGGTCGTACCCTATCTCTGGGAAGGGAACTGTTCTGAGCAAAGTTACGTCAGTGTATTGGTAACCTATTGTTACAGAGTTTTTAAGGATAAACCCCTTTTGTAAGGGTGCGGGAATAATATTCCAATTTTTAAATAAATAATGGTAGATAATGGCAAAACACTTGTTTCTGACATAAACTAACAGTAGATACAGGGTTAGCACATACATTGATACGTTATAAATATGTCTTCATAACTTTAAAAGCACTTTTTTTTCGGATTTCGGATGTTAAATTTAATGCTGATACATACGTAGCGTATACACGCTGCAGTAGTTAATGCCGTCATATAAAACGCTTTACCTATATACCTACTTGAATTATAATATCTATTTTATAAGGCTTAAAGACAGCAAAAAAGGATTTATACAGCGCTTCGTAGCAGACTATCCAACTTTAAATCTTACGCTGAACGAGGCTCGCGAAGGAAAGTAGTGGGAACTTTCTCTCAAATTGAGCTCAGGTAAAATTTCAATAAAAATACTACCTGGTCCATAAAAAATACTGTATCTGTTCGGAGATTTTATAATTTGTGACAAAAACGTAACATCACCCCTGTAATCCCTAAGGGGATAGGGAGTGTAGTACACTGCCACGTTACATCAGTTATTCTTAGGTTCCACTATGGAATAGGTGGTAACTCTATTGCAATACACTAGGGCATCTCCAAACTGCGAATGACTACTAGAAAACCTAAGTTAGGAAAATCCAGTAGCGCCCGACCCATGATTTTAGCCCAGGACCTTTCGATGGGCAATCGCTCTTGCAACCGACACGACCAACGAAACAGTCAATATGTATTTATGCGTTTATGGGCATAACCCCTCAGTGGAGTCCGATGTCTAGCAATGGAGTGAAGTAGACTGATGATGATATGACGGTATCCTGTGCCATTGGTTACTTGATTTATGTACGTAGTGAAAATCTTTCTTAAAAATAAACACTGAATAAACTTCACAATATCCTTACCTATTTTGTTGTGACAATAACTTAGTCTTTATACATAAATACCATGCGTTCTCCCTTGCGTTATCGAAGGATGTTCATACAGGGCCCTCTGGGCCCTTTAGGTCGGCAAATTGCGATCGAATGCCTTCGAATAGTTGTAGTACCTTTTCCTCTACTCCTCCAGTAGATAATACTCCCCTACGTATAACAGTTGAATGATTTTGTGTAGGTGTTGCTATAGAAAACTGTACTAGTTTTATCTTATACTTTTGTGTTAGTTATAAAAAATGTATATCCATCTGTATTCTGTATTACGAACAACTTTATTATTCAATCAGATATACGAAGTTTTAATAGTGAGTGATCAAACAGAGTAAATTTATACAATTTATTTACGTAATAAAATTATAATCAATATATATCTGATGTTGCTGAACTACATCGGTTGAACTGGTATATAGGTACCGGTATATCCAAGTGGAGAGACAAACGAGGTGACAAAGATGAGTAAATTTTTATAGTATAATTTAATATTATTATTCCCCGAATCGCTGTGGATAACGTCATGTCGTTAAGGATAAAGGCATTTAGCACTCGGTGTTCCCTGCCTACCCCTTAAGGGATACCGAGTGACGAAATAAGAATTGTAATATAAACTTCAAATAATTCATTTTATTTCAAAATGGACGGAAAAGGTTCTTTGTATTCAATGTTATTTACAAACAGGTTGCTTGTCTCGCATAATAATGTTTCACTATTGGAATACAGCAGGAGCATAAAAGCATCCATTTTGTGACAAATTCAATAGACTGAACTGAGAAGCTTAGCGCGAGCAGCCTCGTGCATTTCACAAGATTTCCTTTCTTGTACATTTCTTTCCATATTCTATACAGGGTAGTTTGCGTTTAGGTATAACAAAAAAAGTAAGCTGTGTGTGCCATCCTTTTTTCACACTTATACATGTTGAAATATGGGTAAGATTATCCTTATGAGGCGATACAATACAAACAAGCCGTAAATATGAAACAACGTAATATGTAAATGAATCAAATGACTTTTTGTAATCTCTTCTCATTATTCACATTGAGTCCGCGTCTCTCGAAGTTACGAGTAACGTGAAAGAATGGAGATTGAGAAATGATAAAATAGTCAAATCGAACTAATGAAACTTTCAAGTTTGCCTACTTCTGCCAACCTCTTCGGGGTTTGCAGGCGTGGTTTTATGGTTCAAATCAAATGAATGCACCAAAGCTATTTCGTATATTATATTTCAATATTTCCTCAATGAGACCCAAAGTTATTGTAGCTTTGCGTGTCTAATGGAAAATATCAGTAGCAATTCCTTGAGTTTCCCTTTTTATAGAATTTTATAGAGACATACAAATAGTTATATTTGATAAAAAATATCAGACAGAGTTTTATATTCTTGGGTTTTGCGTTTTGTACACTTGGAATGGGATATACAAAAGCAAAAATTAAAATAAACAGCATCTCGTAAGTGCATGCATGCGTTTCTAGTGGTGCCTCAATACATACATTAAATCTATGCGGCATAAAATATACCGCTGAAAGGATTCCACGTCGAGAGCTTAACGTTCCGAAGGCAATCTTGCCACTTTTCCAGTCACGGCAACGTTGCGGACTCCCAGCGTCGCCCCTCGTTTCATGTGAGATTTCAAATCTATTCATGAGAAATGCAAATTTTCAGGCGATATTTTCCCTTTCTGCTATCAACTGGAGGAACTTCGACGGAGCTTTTTGCTATAATCGTATCTAAAGTAGGTACATGTATGAAGAGTGATGAGAAAAAAGTGTGTGCAGAGGGTGCTGAGTGTAGACGCACGTCAGGACTTGATTCGCCCTGCCAGCCCCGTGAGGCACTTGGCGTAACGATGTAGTAATAATAAAGTACATGTTATTCTTTCGTAATATATGAGTTCTCAAGTTAAATAACCAAAGTATAGTGATTTATTTGTAATAAATAAGTTATACCGCCGCTGTAGCGTTGCGAGAAGTTTTTAATTAATTCCCATTATTATTTCCTAATTTGGTCCTCTTGTTGAATTTATTAATTGGTCCGAGTTGGCGCAGTTACAAGCCGCGACAGAAAATTTCCCTCGCTTACATGAAATACGTGGTGAAGTTTCCGGATTGTAATTGGAAATCAACTGTGCCCCGCGGGTAACGAAGGCACATTACGGAGCAAACGTACTCGGCAAAGTTTTTATTGCGATATGAACACAATATTAATTACATTACTTCCAATTTACGTTGTATTGTTCAAGGTATGTACGTCTAGTACATTAACTACGCCATGTACCCCACAGGCTTGTACCCCTACAGCGTAGGCGGTGCGAGAAACTGCTTTGCAATCCCCAACCCACATGTCCAACGTGGGGTTTGTGAGCGTGCCCCCCAGAGAAAGCCTATTCCATTCGTTATGTTGATGTAATATTTTTCATTTTAAATCATGATCAGGAGACCTGTGTCTTACAATAACAAACGTTAACGAAAGCATCTTGTATACATATATGAAATCTGTGTTTTAATTAATAAAGGTGTCATTGATACGGAGCCTTAATGTTTATCATTTGAAACCAAGGTTATCTCCCCGCTCTTACTTTGCAGTAAAACAAAAGATTTTTCAACGTCATCTGTAATAACAAAAACGTTGAGGTAGTTTTTCGTGTTGGAAAACTGATTTTTTTTAAGATGTAAGAGAGTTCAGTAATAAGTTGACTGTAGTACTATTTTGATACTGCACCGAGAACAATACGCTATTTGTTCTCCTTTTGTTTTTGTTCCGTAGCTACAATTTGTTGTCTACAGAGTATAAGTGTACCCTTTGTACCGCTGAAATATTTCAGTCGTCCTACAAGCTTTATTATAAGCCGTTCGTGCAATCGTAAAGTGGAAATTGTCGAGTGGATTTACATAAAATTTCGGCAGAAAACTTTGGGTTAGTTAAACAAACAGGATTCGGAACAAATGGGCCGAACAAACCCAGCGGCGGGCGGGTGCAGGGTACGCGATCCTCTGATAAAATTACACAAATGCTAATGAAACTCGAGTAGCTCGGGCGAGATTAGCGTCGTCTGTGAAATTGGACCTGTTTAGAGACTAATTTCGCTCCGATCCTCCATTCTGAACGCTCTCTAACTTCACGGGAACACTTCGTGATCTTTGTGAAGCTTACGAATCGAGGTATTGCTCTGTTACACTCACTACCAAAAATCTTAACGCTACTTTAACAACGTTTAGACATCGTGCTCTCATATAGACAATTTTTTTCCGCAGGCTCCTAGTTTCTGGTTACCCTATAAGTAACTTCGCGAATACATTGAAAATTAATTAAACACAATTTGTTACGTACAATCACGCCCTTGGTGGGCAGAGGAATGTAGAACACTCCCACGTTTCACCAATTACGTTTACGTCCCACTATGGAATACTCCATGAGTCTATTGCCATACACCGTGCACATATCCAGGCTCCGTGCCACTACTAGAAAATCTATACATAGTAGACAAATTTTGTAATGTCCGAACCGGGAATTGAACCCAGGACCAGAACCTCCC
>DWDW01001222.1:0-12081 GCA_018245635.1 Mimoniades versicolor eupheme
TCTGAGGACCTATCCAAACTCATGCCCATTTTTTGTGTTTGGTCATGTATTTGTTCACTCGTACTGTAGATTTACATGGGTGCTTCACAGTCAGTAGTGAGTAAGATCTACAAGAATGTCGCTGCTGTTTTAGCACAAGTATCCCATAGATACATAATGCCTCCTATGCTTCATGAAGATGAAATTATGAGACAATTTCGCGACATTCGATCGCGTCCACATCCATTTTTATAGTTAGAAATGTAAACACGTACACTTTCCGTATGTTAAAAGTAAAGCAAATCAATTATTATATTATTTTTAACAACTGCTGCTAGCTTTCAGAATGTTGTATTTGACATTTGACAATGGTCTAAACTAGTTAAACTAGGTGCCGGGCGGGTTTAAGTTTAGTACCATAGTTAAACCAAGACTAAGTGTTAAACCATCTTTTGTAATAAGAAATTTCGTTAAACCTCGACTTAGACCCGAGTTTAACGCTAGACCGCGTTTTGTAATAAGGCCGATTGGGTTTAAGCCTTTACCAAAAAATGTGCGTTTTAAGAGTTTAATGAGGAATCCTCCACAGCCCAGAACTTCAGTCAGTCAGTCAGTCTTATCAAGTCGCTCTTGGCTAAGTCTTAAACCTCGTCATTGCACTAGGAGATCAGTGTTCGACAAAAGAACAATATTAAGGTTGGTGATGAAATGATGATGATCGATGTTCGTACGCAAACGTACTGTAGGTACGCTGACAATTTCGAAAACAGATAAAACTCTATCCCTTTCTAAGTAAAACGATTGGATAAAACACGATGCAATATCCATGTGCTTTCTTACAAGTGAATGTCATAACGTCATACTTTTTTTAAATACACAATATTCATAAATCTAACGGCGCTGGCATGCTATAGGGCACATTTCATCGTCAAGCCGTCGAACATAACACGTACATGAATGACCTAAATTATTTCATTAATTGAGAATACGATTAGTGAAATCGGTTACGTCCAAGACAATAATAATTAATTGACCTCCGTGGAAAAAAAACCGATGATTTCAATTTTGATTGTAAACAACGGAATAAGCCGTGCATTACTATAAAATATTGGTAAATTCCATGAAAGGACGTTAACGGTTGGACGAATAGACACATCACTTCACAATTCATTTTGGAAGAAGCATCCCAAGGCAATACTTATTGTAGACGAATTGGCGGTGAGTAGCAAAAAAATTAAATTATTTAATATGCTGCTACATAGGTAGATATTAATACTCTTGTTCCGGTGTGCAACACACGAACAAGTCAATACAATTACTATGTAAATATGCACCTCAGACCCACGTCATTCGACATTGTTAAATATTGCTAAAAATCTGAGTAGTACCTATAATATTATAGCTTCCTTATACTGCATGTTTTCCAATTGTAGAGGTGAAATGCTATTTAAAGTACCTATTACTATTATTATTACGTCACCACGATCGGTCCCATGCGGGATAAGCAAAGCACACCGAGCGCCAAATTTAGCTATATTTCTACAGAAGTAACATGCAAGGAGCACGTTAGTTCTAAACACAACACTTTGTTCTGCTAATCTATTTTACGAAAACCAACCAGGTGTCGCTTGGCTACCAAAAACATATCTCCTTTGGTTAGCTTCACTCCAAAACAACCCCGTTTCATAATGAACTGCGAATACGTTACAGGGAAATTCGTTACAACTTACACGATACGCTGGAGAGGCGCATTTCCGAGCGCCGTTTGGCGGAGTTAGTATGCGTTATTTACATACATACGGACATACATACATAACTTCACGCCAGGTCCCTTGCGGGGTAGGCAGAGAGCACAGACTGCCAAATATCTCTATTCTTGCACACCTGTCGTGCTTCGTCCACATTCATCACTCTCTTCATACATGCGCGCCGGTTTCGGAGACTGTAACGTCCCCATCACATAACACCTTATTTATTTGGTTATTTACATACGTACATATGTATATGTATACATACATAGTAAATAATGTATTTATGTCTGAACGTAAAAGTAAGTACACTAGGTGTTGTAGGTACATAATATCTGGTATCTGTTAAAAATATCTAGGTAGTGTACCAGCCGTCGGTCCACGGCGGCGTCGGGTGGCCTCGTGTGGCGGTGTTCCAAGGTTTTTATCATTTTTTATTTATACGTACACAGTGAACTTTGAATGTACAAAACTACCGACCGCTGCGAGCGCGTCTGTCCTATCTGGACGTAGTGGGTTCAAATCCCACGGGTACTATTGAATTTCTCTATGTAGTACTTGTGGTTAAACTTTCTAGTAGACGATAAGAGTTTGGATTTGTACCCGGTGTGTGACAATAGACTCACCACATATTCCATAGTGGGGCGAAAACGTATCTGGTGAAACGTGAGAGTCTACTACACCCTTCTGCCTATTTCTACAGGGATTATAGGCGCTATGTTACGTTTTTTATACGTGTTACAACTTGTATCTGATATCATTCTCACGTTCATTAACCTAACGCGGTCATCTGGCTACATACTGTCGCGTAATACATTCGAACGACAATATGTACATAGGTACCTCATTTCTTTATGATTATGCGACGTGGACACAATAAGATCGTTGCGAGCGATCTCATGGGTAATGGGACTATAAAGATAGCTATTTTGAAAGTTGATATACTTACAAATAGATTTTGAACCGAGTGAAAATACGTCTCTATTTGGAAATTAAATGGCGTTGGTGTTTTTGTGTCAATTTGTAAGATGCCCTCCACGTGTTTCTTGTGGGATATTAAAATGTATGTTACTTTAATATAACAACATTTAGTAATCTATTAGGTTTGTATTTTAAAAAAACCACCTTCGTACCGTGGATACAATGTCAACAAATCATCAGCCTTGGGTTCTTTGATACGTACATAAATACATAATTATGTAAATACTACATATACATAGCCATCCGTCGAATATACGGAGAGGCAAAAAGGTAAGCGAACCTCGTTGATTTCGTTCAAGAACGGTACATTCACCGCGATAGGTGGTTACCACAGTTTGGTTTTCCTTGTTCGTCTGTTGACTAAGCAGAATATTAACGAATAGTAAATTAATACAACGGGTAAGCTATGTTTTAAACGAAAATTCCAGTTCAGACCAAAGATACATCATTAATTTAAGGTACTTTTTTTCGTATGTATCTAACGGTCGAACGTAAAGTAATTAAACACATGATCGACATTTCCTTAGTTGATGGAGTAAACAATTTATTTTTAAAAACCTATCAAACTGAATACAATTTAACATAACCATGTTATTTCTAATAAATTATAATACAATTTAATAAAATAATATATGTACATATTATATGTACGTACATTTTTTAAATTACGCTTGGCTTGCTTTTAAATTTCACCGAACTTACTCGAATAAAGTGACCACTTCGACATTGAAATGCAATCTGATTATGCAGTTATGCGCGTTACCCATTGTGATGATGCAAGGGAGGGGGAAGGATTTATGGGTTATTTAATTAGCATTCGATTAGTAGCGCGCCGCATCGGTCGGTGTCGTTAACGTGAATATGTCCGTCGCAACGCAGCACGCGGCGCTTTCGAGTGGCGGACATCTTGAACATTTTAAACGGAACAGATGCTATGGTATGTTTGCAATACACAATGAAACATTCAAGAGTCTGTAGGCGGTTACGATGAACTATTTGGTGTTTGAAAACAGGCGTGTTGCTGATTGCGAAAATAACATAATAATTCATATTTATATTAAAAATAGCGCAATTTTTTTAACATATATCATTTAAATAAACAATAATTGTTTGAAGTCACTATGAATACAAATATGTACTATGTTTATTAATTCAAACAGAGTGTCAAAGGAAATACAAACTAAACGAACTTATGATTTATTAATGTGAATAAATGAATAAATATTATAGAAACTAATTCAAATTCAAATCTCATTTATTCAAAATTGGTTCATAAGAACACTTTTTGTACGTCTAAATGATGCTATATATTTGGTATCCAAACCGTTACAACCCTTTTCACTTCTTATCACCCATGATGGTAGACAAGAACGACAAAGTTGAATGTTGCAAGACTGTGACAGATTTAAATACAATATGTATTCTGGCGGTCGGCGAACGTTGTGGACCACTATCCACTGTTTAAAAAGGCATGTTAATTTTGTTCACCAGTCACCAGAGCTCTGGCCTCGCCGCGTGCTGACAACGTATGAACAAGACTACATGAGCCCGAACAACACACTGCGCAGCTTACAGGTCTTAAAGGTGTTCACATACGGAACTTATTTATATTATAGCAAGACATATTATGATATATTACAATATATTTTCTATGGCAACGCTCGAATGGCCGCACATGTAGCTATAATACTCGTATATTGGTTTTTCTTAGATCGTGGAAATTTGTGAACAGATACAGCAAGTCATATTTCTGTATGGTCAGACATATGTATAATGTACATATATAGCTGGAATATAGCTACCGTCTGAGGCAGTTTGCTATATAATATTATATATTTGTTATATTATAGCATAGCATATTAACATATAAATCATAGCTGCGTCTGTGACGACCTCATGATGTGATCATTTTATATAGGAGAATAATTTAACATTACCAAAGTAGAACGTGGAATGTGGAATCGCGCATGAAATAAAACGTAACTCACCGTCGTATACAATGTTATTAAGATACGATCGATTTCCTTTTAGTATATTGCGTATTACTGTTATCAATATTGCTTTTTGATTGACTTACGTCACTCACTGTTTTCAAAGGGAAAAACTGTAATAGAAATATGATTGATTGTGACATTACTATTAAAAATATATATATTTCAAATGTCAACTACGATAAACTTTTCTTTCTGATTAGTCAATTGAAAAATAAATTAATACAAACAAGAGAACACTTAAACAGTCATTATATTTCATTGCCATGCCTAAGTGAATTTTAACTTGTTTCGTTCACCATTCAAGGCTCCTTGTCGGGTGTCAATTGGTGGCATTACACACACAAGTGTAGACCGCATAAATTATTAAATTACTAGATGTTGTTATATTTTCGTATTGGACAGTTGTGGTCAATTCGTAGCTACCTGTACACGTGACGTGAGACAGTGGTCGCTGATAGTTACGTATTGATGGTGCTAATACTATTCCAGGGACAAAAGCTGTATTATTTTGGGAATCATTAAACCGGAGATCATATACATATGTGTTAATTGTAATAATTTTACATACACAAAAAAAAAGATTGTAATGTAATAATTTTACATACACAAATTTTAAAAATTACAGATTCCTGTGTCGTTTACTTACATCATGAAGTTCAACTCAATTGCAGTGTCTGTTTCATTTTATTAACACTTCAAATCGTAAACTATACACAACGCCTACGCGCCACCACGCTTATAAAACTGCCATATTATGAATGCAAGTTTCTTACGAAGCGGGCACGCGTAGGTGAGTTGATGATTTTATTTCAATTTAACCGAGGCAGCCGATTGACAAGACATTATATTTTGAATAATTCCAGAATATATGTGTACATTTGTGAGCCATATTTGGGAGCTGATGGTTATACTTCGATTCTAAATCGGATGCTTGATGCGACATTATGTCTGGAATCATACGTGAATTCATTACTACATCATCATGCCTACGAGCCGCATGTCACGTAGAGCGTATGTGTAATATGGTTTATAAGTATTTTAAATTAAACATATTTTTATTTTTTCCGTATGTTGCAGCGAGATGTATCGAATGAAAATTGCTATTTTAATTCTAAGAATATCGATAGTACAATACTGTGCTGTACAACAGTACATTACTGTGCTGTACATTAATTACACTCTAAACAATCCTTTTTGTAAAAATTTGAAAATATTTATAACATTTTTGTGTTCGCACATTTCACGTTTGTACACGTCGCCATGGTAATAGGCGGTCTGACGACATAATAAAGGCAGTGGGATGCAGCTGGGTTAAAAAATTCCCGGCACGGAGGGGAGGGGGTGGAGCGGCGTCGATTAGCGAAGGTCTATGTCCGACAGTGGCCTTATCAAGACTGATGGATGGTAATAGTTGAAGGAAGTTAATTAATTAGTACTATTCAAATGATCTCTATGTGCAGAAGTGACAGAACCCGAGCGTGGTGCGGCGGCGACGCTCGCTTTGTCCGGCGGCACTTGGCATTGTAGTGGCATCGTCCACGGTAC
This sequence comes from Mimoniades versicolor eupheme, assembly GCA_018245635.1. NCBI lineage: Eukaryota > Metazoa > Arthropoda > Insecta > Lepidoptera > Hesperiidae > Mimoniades > Mimoniades versicolor. The sequence continues at coordinate 6,248 of DWDW01001222.1, forward strand.
GGCGGCAGTATTGTCGACTATTAGCGAGTGTTGTCCGCGAACGAACGACGACTGTACGTGTGTTAGCCGATTGGCTATGCATTTTGTTGTTGATTTTAAACAGACTTTTATTTATGTGTGTATTGAGAAAAATACGCGTAAATGTGGCGCGAGAATATACAATCTACCAACAGTACTGTAGGTAATAGGTGTTGGGAAGGTATAATAATGTGTCTTATTGGAGACCGTTCGACGCACCTGCTATCGGCATGAGTACGTCGCACTCTACCCATCCCAGCGACGTTACGGAATGTATCGTACCGTCAAGGCTTGTTAACCGGTTAATTTTTAAACCTTAATCAGCGCAAATACCTAAAGAGCAATTTATAAAGGTTTTATGAAAAAACCGGATTCCTTAAAAACCAAAATTATAAGGATTGTGTATCAAAAACCGGTATAAACCGGTTTAAACCTGTATAAAGAGTTTTTTTTAGAAAAATAGATAAGCCGAAACACACCCTTTCTTCTTAATGGAAAATAGATTCGCTCCAAGCGGAATTTGTTCTAAAAACCTTTAAAAACCTTTATTAACCGGTATTTTAAAACAGGTTTCAAGCCCTGTGTACCGTCAGCTTGAGTGCAACTCTACTATTGTTTCATAAAACGATAAACATAAGAATCTATACGACTTATATGATACTGACAGCTCTCCCTGTGCGCTTAGATACGCATAAAACATTGCTAATTTTTTTTAATATTCCAATTAAAACAAACGTGATATTTTAAGTAAAAATTTACCAATTTTCTGGTTGTTATATTGATTTTCACTGTTTATACACACATATCTTCACGCCAGGTCCCTCACGGGGTAAGCAGAGGGCACCGAGTACCAGACATCTCTATCCTTACAGACCTGTTGCGCTTCATCTACATTCATCACACTCTTCATACATGCACACTGATTCCGGAGACCCCTGATCCCAGATCAGCCTACCGTATTTTATCTAGCCTAATTGATCAAGATAGGTGAGTGTTGGCCTCCCTCGGCACCTGCGCTCGTCAACATTCGCATTGCATCAGCCATTCGCTCAACATTCCTTACTGATCACAGCTCCACGTCCCGTTCGCACACGCGCAAGGACGACTCTCGAATGTAACTACACATACACGGTAACATTACTGTCAACTTGTCCAAATGTCACAACGAGTCGGGCGAGAAAAAAATATTGACATTTTGAAAAGTCGTTTCACTTCAACATAATTGTGGTCGAGTGAGTGAGGTCTATTACAAGCAACGGCCACGGCTGTCCCACGAGCGGGTATTATTATTACATTAATACGTCAGGTTCATTATGAGGTAGAGAGAGCAATTATATATCTTTATACTTACAAATACATGACGCAATATGACACAATTTTTTTTTATTATATGTATTTTATTATCTGTGAATATTACGGCGTAATCAAATTTACGAGCGATACTTATTTTACAACCCACCAATATATCTATTGTGCGCCACGAGTTATACATATTTTCTCTCACACAATTATTCTAATATTACTCGTAAATATTATGTAGGTATTAATTATGATTTACGAATTTAAGAATAAGGAAAAAGACAATAAATAAATCTGTTAACTAAATAAATACGACATTTGTGACTACAATGTAGACGACGCTTGGCGTTACATGGGCTGTTGATAAACGATGATGATTGATTCATTGATGATCGTAATGATATCCCTCACCGGGTACGTGAGGCTGATGAATTCGTTTAGGCACACATATTATCTTTAATTCGAAGATAAAATAAAAAAAAAACAAAGTTTTATTTGTTAAATACTAGCATTCCAAATTTAAAAAATCTAACGAATCACAGGACAGAATGATGTCCTAAAATGCTACTTACATAACGATCGAGCTGCTAGTGGTTAAAGATTAACAATTAATTTAGGGGCTATTTCCGTTTGAAATAGGGGGTTGTGCGTTACACATTTCACTAGAAGTGCCATCTATTTAGCTTAGCAAAACTAATATAAATTCGATACAACTTGGCTCAACTACGTGTATGCCTCGTTAAGAAAAAACATTGAGTGATCGCGGCCGGGTCGACGACCGCGCCATTGTCTTACGTATTGATTTCATGATCAAAAAGAAATGCAAGCAAAAAAGAGAAAGAGTCTCACGAACAAATTTGCATAAAACCTTCATTGATCGACAAAAACAGATTCAATAACACTAGTAAAGAAAAAACAATTATTTTAAACGCAATAAACGAGTCAAGTTGTATCAGTATAATTGAATACGCGCGTGCTTCTAGAAAGTCGACGAAACGGACGAAAAAAATATATATAAAAAAAATGAGTAATAGTTTCAATAAAAAAATTATAGAAAAATCGCCAACGGTTCTGTCGACTTTGCGTGCGCGTACGCAGTGCGGACGCGCACGCGGGAGGTGCGTCGCTCGCGCCGGGCGTGGCCACACAAGTCGAGTTTAATAGGGGCGATCTGTGTTTCTACCTCACTAATTTAGTAAAAGTTATACGTCACTGGTTGGATCGTCTTAGATCGCCAGTCTTCTAAAACGTCTTATCCAGTGTTAACTGGTATCAATAATGTGCACAGTCGCCTAGATCCCGGCGCGAGCTCCGCCGCGCGTGGTGCCGGCTCGGGGCCTCGCTACTGGGTACCTCCGGCTGCGGGTCCTCGCCCAGCGAGTCGCCGAGCGCCTCGGCCTGGCTCTTCATTATAGAGTATATTTTCACGTAGGGCGCCTTCAGCAGCTGGCCAGCGCAATCCCCAACAGACATTAGTCACTCTTACGTCTTGTACACTGTATTTGTGTTGAGCTGAATTCGTGTTTTTATTTTGTATTATGAATGACACCGAGTTTTGTTTTGTAAAATCGATTTATTTTTAAACTCATTTAACCATCACATTTGTATAAGACACGAAGAAGTGGTTTGATATTCTATTGTCAACGTTTTATATATTTAATATCAATGTTTTGTAATATTAATAACAATGTCTTATATAATTAATATATAAGATTGACGCTTTTGTCAACAAAATAACAATTTTTTACAATAAAATAACAATACATATTTAAATTTAGGAATGGTCGCATTTTTATAGACAAAAACTTGAGAAACGTGTAAAAGCAATTCATATTATTTATGACAGCACTTCCAATAAAGTTCGTTGTAGTGTCATAAAATCGAATAATGCCGTTGGTATCAGTGTATTAAGTTATATTTCACACTGGATAAGTACCTACAGGACGAGTAAGCAACAATCGTATCACAATAAAAGTTGTAATATTTTTATATAACATATGTATATTACAAACATTCTTCATAAATTATATGAAAGACAAGTAAATAATCGGTACGTTGAAATAGAAACATATCTTCCAACTATAGATATAAAGATATGTAAGAATTTGATCTCAGAAAAATTACAAGTAAGGAGTAGCGGTGTCAAATGGACAGGCGTTAATATTAATTAACGATGTAGTGAGACATAGATCAGAGCATTTTGTTATACTAGGTGACATAACACTAGACCGATAATGTTGCTGTGATCGTTAACGATGTCATGATATGACGCGCCACCTGTGTACGGATGTCATTAATGACACAGGAGTACAGGACTCAGTCAGACACCCTGGACTTGTAATATCGGTGAAAGTTTCCAATACATCCTTGTACCTCGTATACAGTGATAATAATAGTAAATAATGTGTTTAAAAAACATTAGTTTCATATACAACTGCTGGGAGTTAAAACTATAGTACTGCCAACATTACATATCAACGATATACATTATATTGAAATATTTATTTAGCAATGCGTAATATTGTTAGCGCTTAGAGTATTAACATGTCTCATACTGTGTATCAAAACAAGACAGATAAGGAAAGTGTATAACCATCTTATTTGTCGCGGCAGGATGCGTCACGCTGTCCGTATGGGACGCCCTAATAGTAATCATAACCAAAATTAAATGCACTATGTACTATATAAAGTACATATGTACAATTTTCAATGTGTACTGTAATTAGGTGTGCATTGTTATCGATGTGTGTCCATAAGCTGTCAGTCACAAGTGTCGAACACACAGAATTATGTGTGACAGAGTGTTAAAGGAAATCAATAAAAAATTAACAAACGTGCAATTTAGACTCACCTCCCAGGACTCGCGCGTAATGTCCGACACATCGCCACTGGAGCCGGTGCGCTCCTGGAACAGAATCACTTCATATAACACACATACATACATACACACACAGACACACACGCACGCTCACATATGAAGAATAATCGAGAAACAATATTCGAACACCAACTAACTTGACAGTGTAATCTTGTATATTAATATAACCTTACCTGCGTGCTGTTATCTTGATGAGCGACGGCGTGTATGAGATAATATTATATTTATAATTACATATATATACAAAATTATATTAGGGCATTGTTTACGACGGAAACGAGGACGGTGGTTGCATAACCTCTTAACACATTGTGTACATACATGTGTGGGTTCCTCGAGTATCATCATGAGTGACGTCAAGGTTGTTATGCTGCTTAAATATTTCTATGCTAAATTATTATGAGAAAAATGTATTTCTTTTTCCTTTATCCCAAATTGAATTAAAGACAATTTAAATATTGTGAATTTAATATGCAATTTATCGAATTAATGAACATATAGAGGCAGATTTATTTAGTACACGTGTAGAAGTGGTTCTTTCATATATTTTTTATGGATTCCATTGTACCCCAATACCATGGCTATAATAATTGCTTAATAATTTATTTAAAGTAAAGACAAAAAATTCAAATACCTACTAAAAGCCAATGACCATCGTCACGGATGTCCCAATATTATTAATAATAACTCTTTATTCTACACCAATAAAAAATACAAGATTATTTATAAACCATACTAACTTTATAGACGCGGGTTGTCCTGGCCACGGTATTAAAAAAAAAAAATGGTTACTCAAACATAATCTCACAAGCATACGATTAGTGTCATAGTCGGTCTGGTGCTTTTTCAGATGTACGACGCCTTCATGATCGTACGGAGAGAGGGAAAGAATGAGGGGGTCGGTACAATTCGACATACGGCTACAGTCGATATGGCGCACCTTGTGTCCGGGCTTGGCGTCGTCGTCGTCCCACTCCGTGTCGCTGTCCACGAGCTCGTAGCCGCGCGCCGCCACGTCGCCCAGCGGCCCGTAGCGGTCCGGCACCCAGTGCGCGAGGAACTTGAACAGGTCGTCCACGCGGTTGCGCGGCACGCCGAACCAGTACTCGGGCTTCATGCGCTTGCGGCCGTACGACATGAGCGGCGTGGAGCGCGGCAGCGCGCGCCCCGCCGGCCGCCCCATGCGCAGGCGCAGGTACAGCGGCGGGTCGTCGCTCGCGCGCGCCGGCCGCGGGATCAGCTCTGCGCACGCGGCCGCAGTCAGCGTCCGGCCTGCCACGCGAGCCACGCGAGCCACGCGAGCCACGCGAGACACGCGAGACACGCGAGACACGCGAGACACGCGAGACACGCGAGCCACGCGAGCCACGCGAGCCACGCGAGCCACGCGAGCCACGCGAGACACGCGAGCCACGCGAGACACGCGAGCCACGCGAGCCACGCGAGCCACCACTGCGACGCTCTTTGACGCACGCGATAGACAACTCCGACGTATATCAAATGAAAAGGTTCCTCGAGAGGTTTTTGCTCCACTCTTTAAGGGAATGAATTAAAAAAATGTATCTCAAACACTACAATTTGAACCCTAACTTACAGAATGGAAGACTGAAAGTTAGGGTTCAAATTGTAGTGTTTGAGA
>DWDW01001223.1:0-12081 GCA_018245635.1 Mimoniades versicolor eupheme
CTAGCCGGTTGTGTTTTTTTTCGTGCTTGAACTAATAATTTCTAAACAACTAGTAATTCCGCGTTGAACAGTTCGTGCTCGAACTCTCGTTATTCCTCCGTCCGTTAGTGTATACACGTCATAACATACCAAACAATATTGTATGTGTATTGTGTAGAATTTTTGTATAAAGGATAACAAAAGATTACTTCAGCTAATAAACACACATATCAACATTGGTTACCCTGATTGCCATAGTATGTACATAAGTTGCTTTAAAATCCTATATAGGTACTTACATTTCATTGCACAATACAGTTTCAAAAATGTACCGGTACTGGTACTTTCAAGCGCAATACTCACAATTTTATTACGCTTTTTTTTTTAATGTTTATCGGTTAATGTTTAAACGAAAATATTTCGGAATATACAGTTACATAACAGAATACAGTTAGGTAACAATTACGACGAAAGCCTTTGCTACTTGACGTAAGAACTCTCTGTCTCCGTTTAATCCAAGCTTCTTTATAAAGCCACTGTGAGCTAAGTAAATTTCATGAGATCAAATTGGTGTAGCAAACAATTGTTGAGGATTTAAGGCGTCGCCAAGATACCAGAGAAACGAAAATTCTTGCTGAAAATATGCGAAGGCATAATATAATTTTGAAATAATCACAATAAAATTGGTCTAACAGTCTTTGTAAATACTCTATAACAGATAGTAAGCTAATGAAAAATAAGTAGACAGAGGAGTGTAGTACAGTCCCTCGTTTGACCAGTTACGTTTAAGTCCCACAGTGGAAAAGAGGGTGAGCCTATTGCCATACACCAGTTACATTACCAGACTCCGAGCCACTATTAGAAAATCGTAGTAAGAAAAATCCAATGTCCGACCTCACGATCGACAGTCACGCTAGCAACCATTCGACTAACGAAGCAGTGAGTTATTTGAATAATAAATTACACATAATATGACTAATATGAACGACTAATACATATTACATAATATGAACTACAATGTTACATAATATGAACTACTAACTACATTCATAATTCTTATAAGATAATAATATATCCAAACATGACACTAAATGTAGTCAAATATAAAATAATTTATGTCTATTACAAATAGACATTGTTTCTATATGACAACATTTCGCTAGTACGGAAGACAAAGTGGTAGAAAAACAGTTCGTCGGAAGTGTCGGCGTGCCCGTCACGGTCAGGCTTATGATTAATTATGCCTCAGATTTATGACTCACGAACTGATTCAGACTGTCGATAACACAATAATGAATCAGGAAAGTTGAAAGCGAACGCAACCAGGGGTTTGCCAAATGTTCACTGAATTTTATTTTGATGAATATTAAAATGTTGCTATTATTGTCAGTGTAACGTTCAAATTTGCTAGTTTGGTTGTGACTATTATGAAACGCTAATACTTGTCAACCATAAAAATTTGAGTCCCTAGTATAAGGTTCAAAGGCTTAACATCCACAGGTAAATAGCAATTGTTGCTTATCTTCTGAACGAAAACGTAATGTGAAATTCCAGTAGATTAGCAGCTGCATACCGGTTCAATCGTTCACAGAAACCGGTTTTGTTTAAGCATTCGTATTTCATTAAACAGAACAGCAGCGTTTTGTTTGTTTCCTTAATGTATTTCTTCATTCATCTCTTTTCACTTTCCGCCTGTAAACCTTCTAATTTTCGTCCACATTTTATCTTTGCATAGTGGGTCTAAGGGACCAACCACCGAGCAAACCCAAAAATTAACAAGTTTAGACATTGAGTTTTAGGTACAGTGAGGTTTTGCATGTCGTAAATAAAATTTTCTCTTTACTCGATCAATTGTACTCATCAATGTATTAAAATACGCAGTATAATTAAAATAAGATGTACTTACTGTGCGAAACAAAGAAGCAAACAATGTTTAAAAACGCATACGTTTCAAATTTAAGATCACTCCCTACAACATCGAAGCAAATATTGGTAAAGTAACGCAATTTCTCCTAATATTCTCCGACGTGTACGAAGCATCATTATTACTAATACTTGCTGCTAGTAAATTTATTCGATATATTACATCAAAGAATAAAAGGCCTCACTTGGTACGCTTTCTTATTCGAAGTTCACACTGAACATAAGCTTGGCATTCCAAGAACGCGTCGAACTTCGAACGAAGTTTTTGCCTCTTTCGGTCTCAAGGCGCTCTTGATGAATGGTATTCCTATCATCGCCTTACGAGACTTTTTATTAACCGTTCTTCTCCATTGAACCCAATGAATTATTTACCTTGAATGTTTCAAGCATAAAACACCTTTAAGTAACAAGGAGTTCAGCTGCGGCAACTTCGATCTAGTTATTAACATATAGAATTGTAATTTTTATGCGGTCATGTTGGTCACCGCAATTGGCAAATGTTCAAGAACGTTTCCATGCTTCGATGGGTACGTTTAGAGGTTGATACCTTTTATCGTGTTTAAATTATCGGAAAATCCATTTCGCGAATTGAAAACTTTTATTCCATGATAAGTTTTAATACACAGGGAATATAAAAAAATCATCTTGTTAAAAAATTTATAATTTCCGTCGACGTTATATCCACACTCCCGAGCTCCAGTAAACCACGGCAGTAAACTGCCAGTGAACGTAACTCTTAACAATCATCAACAGTAATCTTACACTACTTTCCCCCCCCCCTTCCCCGCCCTCCCGACTTTTCTATCATTCCTATCACCGTACTTTTAACGCACTCTTAAAACAAAACCAACTGAGCTATTCTACAATCTCGTATACTGATAATGAAGGTTAAGATGGTTTACTTAAAGAATGTATACATTAAATAGTTCAAATAGACTATATTAAAAAGTCATAAAAACACAGGCGGCGGTTGAAACGCGTCAACATCCCAAACTCTGACGAGGGTCTCTTCATACAGCCGTGAGACTTACTTGACAACTCTACTTCAATACGAGTTGACTGGAGATTACGTTGGTATTTATCTATCTGTCAGAAGCTTTAAAGAGGCATCCGAGTAAAATTTAGTTAATCCTAAAATTTGATCGGTTGATAAATTTATGTGCTCGTAACAAGTGGGGTTACCTGAATGTAGCCTTAATTTAATTCAAAGTCCAAACTCACTTTGGTGTTGTAATTTCATTTGTACCTTTGTATTTTTAGTACAAAAATTATAGTCATCTGTTACAGTACCTATTTCATACGTGAATATTTCGTGTTGACTAATACCTTTAGTTCACGGCTACTCGTTTATTATTCTTATAAAGCCCTAAAGCCATTTTAGCTAAACCCTTCTTATACTTTATTCACCTTTAACTTCACACTGGGTTTTTACCTCGACCCTGTTTTCTAATACGGGCATCCAACTTAAAAGGTTCCTAGACATCATCACAAAGTCTAATATAATATTGAATATGAAAAATTTCCAATGAAAGTACCTACCTATATACAAGATTCTATGTTCATTACAAGTTATGTTATCTATGTACGTATGTGTATTAACAGATCGTTGTATATGTTGGTACTAAATCAGGTCAATTTAAATGTTTTTAAGGCAATTAACATTAACTTATAGTCTTCATAGTGACTTTTTTGGAATTTAATGATCAGAAAGTAAATATATTGCCGAGACACGACAGACAAGCTTTCATAAAAATTCCCATTAAAGAGTATACGTTAAACACGGAACTTTTAGCGATCAGCGTCAAATGTATTATAGAAATATACATAATATAACTTAGAAGAAATATTTATAAATTACGTAACATAATATAAGATATTAAATAATTGTATCTTCGTATAATACAAAAAATTGTCGTATTTTATTAGAACAACACTATTCTCTAAGGAGTTTTCAAAGCTCTTGACGTCTCAATTGCGGAAAAATATCACGTCTGTAATCCTTGCGGGCGGGACCTCATTTATGGTCGCAGATTTTCGACATGTGTCCTTTCATGCTCCGTAAAACTTTTATCGTCCGTCGGAATACCTGCCTATTTTAAACGTCCTGTATACTCGTAAAAAATCAACTTAGTAGCGGCAAAGGTAAGAAGACAATGGGCGTAAGATCCCGAAGAGAATAAAACATCGGTGAAATTTCAACACTCCGGTGAGATACAAAAATGGATTATAGACATCTGGAAATTCTCAGAAAAGACTTTCGCCGAAATAGAACAGTAGATAATAATAGTAACAATAATTCGACTATATACTACACAAGGACAACGATCTTTCTTTTTTCAATTCATATCATTCAATAAAGAAATTCATAAATAGGTATATCTAGTAATCACGAGACGATTCTAAGCATCGCTATGTATAAAATGAATTTTAATAACTAAAATTAATGTTTAAGTAATGTAGTTTAATAGATAAGTAATTTGAATGACTAAAATGATACTGTATTACTGAACAAATTCCAGCTGAAAATTTTGTGAAAAATATATCTATCCTTACAGACTCACCGTATTATGTATGTAGTACTTATGTAAATATTAGCGGCCGTCCCGGCTCCGCACTAATATTTAATAAAAATTTCAAAAGTAAAAAAAATTTAACAAACACACACACTCCTTTCTTTTTGTATCGAAAGTTATGAGGAAAGAATAAATTATAAAAAAAGTTTTTCTTATGATTTTTTATTATTTTTTTGTAATATTTATTTTTTATATTTTTTACATTGTTTTCCTATGTTAATCTGGGATAATGAAGGATTCTAATGGTGAAAGAATTATTTAAATCAGTCCTGTAGTTTCAGAGCCTATTCAATGCAAAGAAACAATCAAATCTTTCCTCTTTGTTATATTAGTATAAATATTTGGAACATATTTGAATTGATAATTGGTAATCTATAAGGAATTTTATCATCATTCTTTTCTACTGTATTGTTGTGGTCGATCACAATCAAACAAAAACATATTGGGAAATAAAACGGGACATGCTGTTAAGAAAACTTTGACTGTAGTTAAATATCAACTTTCCTGTTTCGTCTCCAAAAGAAATTAATACCATATGACGCTTCACCCATACGATCTTGATAATAATAGTAGTAAATAATGATCCACTCTGAAGTTCTAAGCGTCAACATTAATAAAGTAGTAAACTCTTGTATAAGTGACCAGTTGCGGAATAACACGAACATTCTCAAGCTATACAGAGCACAGTAAGGTATATAACGTATAGGTTCTAATACTAAAACTTAAAATTTAATTTTAACCTAGATTACCAATAAAAGAATTGTAGAGAGGTACATATATTCAAAGCCTCCCCAGTTTTAGTGAAATCGGTGAATTCCAGGACATTAACATTTAATTGGTTTAGGTAACAAAAACAAGACATATAAAATGTCCTTCTTAACTTTGGCCTTTTACACAAAGTACATCATTGAATCATTTAACGTAAAATATAGCATTGATGGAGATATATGTATATTCGGTAGGATATTATATTGCACAATAATGATTTCCTTACGGAAGATCACAATAAGGACACATTCAAAGAGATCCCTCGTTCTTTAAGATTTTATATAATATTATTTTCTCTTTTACATATGAAATTATAACGAGACGAGTACGAACATGAATAATATGTACTCGGTGTATTTAAATTAAATTATAATGAAATGACAATCTAGCTGATATTAAAATGTAATGTAAATGACAAATGTAAAAATTACTGTGTCAAATATAAATTCTTTAATATTCATTATACAATATATGTCATTCTTAAATTTGTACGTATAAATAAAAATCTCGTAGAACACATACCGGCTCGGGCTTAATGTGAACCATTTTTAAATCTGGCCTATGGTATCCTTTACGCCTTGTTAAGCAAGATTTGGCAATTACTTAGATTAAAAGGAGAGGATTAAAATAAGATACAGTAATAGATAACGTAAAACAACTGCGGTACCCCTGTAATATATTTAAAATTCACATTTTTAAACCGTTAAAAAAAGACACAGTTACATCACGCCTGTTATCCCCGAAGACTTAGGCAGAGGTGTGTAATATACTCACACGTTTCACCGATGACGTTTTCATCCCACTATGGAACTGGTGGTGCCTATAGCCTATTGCCATACATTGGGCTCATATGCAGACTCCTAGCCACTACTAGAAAATTTAATTAAAAAACAAACTTTTACATACAGATTCTCTGCAGAAGTATAATCTCATGTCACGGTATGACAGTTGTGAGAACTGTCTTTATTGAGTTTCAATTACAAAGTGAGCGTAAATAATCCAATGAACTTTATCAGAAAACATGTATACAATAATAAGTGAATATAAATTTATTCGCAATGATCCAGCGTGTTTTTGTATGCTCCAGGACTTCAAAAAACAGGACCCAGCATTCGAAGGCAAAAAGGATTACAGCCAAACGTTTATAAACATAGAATGATAATAAGTCAATTGTTCTTTATGAAAATAATTACATAAATATAGTCACGGCAGTTCCTTTACGGGGTAGGCAGGTAGCACTAAGTGCCAAATATATTTATCCTTACATATCTGTCGTGCTTCTTCAATATAAAGAAATGAAAATTATTAGATAATAATAAAAAGTAACATCACGCCTGTCATCTCCGAAGAGGTAGGCAGAGGAATGTAGCACACTCCCACGTTTCACCAGTTCTTTTTTAAGTCCCTCGATGGAATATGTGGTGAGTCTATTGCCATACATCGGCACATTTTGAAACTTCGAGCCACTACTAGAAAATATATATTAGAAAAATTTAGTAATGCCCAACCCGGGAATTGAACCGAGGAACTCCCGATCACCGGTTGACTTACAACCAAAACGATCGACGAGGCAGTCAATATGTAATTCATTTATACATATAAGGTAACATGACGCCTGTCATATCCGAAGAGATAGGCAGAGGAATGTAGCACCCTCCCACGTTTCACCAGTTACGTTTACGTCCCGCTATTATGGGTATCCCGCTATATGGGTTAGATTGTGAGTCTTACAAAAAAAACCGCCATCCACTAGTTATAGTATTAAACAAGATATTTAATTGAAAACCGTTACTCATATAAACAAACGGTTCCTGTAATTAACCTACTTATAAATAGAACTCATTTAATATTAATTAGTATTTATAAAATAATGAATTAATTATTTTGATGATTTTAATTAATTGCTTCAATTATATTTATCATTGCTAGAGAATATTTCTGATAGAGTTGTTAACGTATTGGTTTGGATTTCAGCTTTACATATATACTCGTATATATCTATAACTCTCTGATTACAATATTGCTAACTATATCAATTATATTCACATTCATGTATGTAGTTCTAAATACTAATTTGTACAACAATACTTCTTTTATTTCGTTTTATTATCCGTTATTTATTACTGTATATTAGTGATGGAACCAGCAGTGCTCTAAGCATCAGAAGCAGTCACTTTTTGAATGTACTCCAGGTAATCATAAAGGTGGCAAAGCCCTAATCATTTTATTATCACCTGTCACTCCCCGTTCAAGATCGAAGGGCATCGTAATTATAGCTGCTTGATCTCCATAATGACCTCTCGGACTCTAAAGTCTGCCAACATGCCCTTGGCTAGCTTGGTCCACTATAATCTCACCCTTCTCAGTCTGAAAAGAGAACCTTGTCTAACAATAAAACTATAAGAACGTAAATAATGATAAATTATTTGTAACGGCGTATATAAAGCAGACAGAATTAAATTTTGTACTGTAACATTTTACGACAAACAAACCCATAGGCAAATAACAAAAAGCAAAACAAAATCGAATATAGTACCAGAATCGCAGTAATCAAAAGAAGTCAAAGACAAGTTAAAAAAAAAATGGCATTTGCAAAATTACGAGTAATCTAAAAATACTCGTATACTCTACATTGATCAGTAAAGTCTCTATTTGTGTGCGAAATTCAAATGCTTTTTATTCGTGAAATAGGTGCGGTAAATTGATTTGCTCCACGAGTCGATGGTTTCAAAACGTTTTCCTGACGTTTGCGTAAATTACGAAAGACTCCACAATTGATCGACTCGCCTACGAATAAATACTGTTTCATTTTTACCTTATTCTGTTTGCATATAGGTGTTTTACTTGTATGCAATGTAATTTATAAATACGTTTGAATTTTATATCTATTTTATATCTAATTTGATACATATCAAACTTTTAAAATATAACCTTGCGCTTAATATGGACTAAACTACAGATATTACAGATAACATTTATACAATTTTGAGTTTCTTTTCACCAAAATAGATAAAAGACAACTTGAGTATTTTATCTTTCAGCACGTAATAGCTGAATAAGTCAATAAGTACTGAACTAAGTCTACCGGGTACAGTTACCTAGAGTAAAGACGCTTTATGTGCAAATAATTTTGCGTAGATTTAGGCTTCGTTCATACTTCATTACGCTCTACCGGTGCGTAGCGGTAAAAAATCATTTATTGAGAAAATCGCCCACTGTTACTTTACGTTAAGATAAAATAAAAATAAAAATACGTAACATCATGCCTGTAATACCCGAAGAAGTAGGCAGAGGAGTGTTATATACTTTCACGTTTACCAGTTATGTTTCCGTCTCCATATGGAATAGGCGGTGAGCCTATTATCATAAAGACCTACTTTACTGTACCTACATATCCAGACACCGGACAACTTAGAAAATCTTTGTTACGATAATTCAATAGTACCCGACACGGACTCAGGACCTCTTGATCGGCAGCCGCGCTTGCAACCAAAGAGGCAGTCAAAACCAAAGATAAAATAGTAGAATAACCTAATGAAACGTAATGTGTCTAACTAAATGTGTCTTTATTCTTTCAATTTACTGTACTCTCTGTATTTTTACCAAATAAATCGAAAGTTTAAGGTCTTTTGCTCTAAACAGGTTTAACATTGCTAATTCTTTTTTAAAAACCTGCGGACAATAGCTAGAAGCAGTTTGCGCAGGTGATTTTAAGTTAGCACTACCAACTCACTACACGAGCTTCAGTTTGCACTACATACGAGAAAGATAGTTCTTTTTTAATAGCAATGTACACATTGATATGTTCCGGGTTGAAGGGTTTGAAAGCCGGCAATTATCGAGGCCAGTCCATTTATGTAATGCATCTTCAACGCTCTTGTTTAAACCTGTTCACTGTACACACATTAGTAGATACTTGCCTGTAGTTTCAACGCTAAGTTGAATGAAGCGTTTGTTTTGTACTATATAATTTTATCAATATCGCACACAGCGTGTATGGGACGTTCCGCGTAGAGCCATAGAATATTAAAAACTATACCTCAACGTTTGTAAAAGAAAATTAAAAATATTTTAAATATTGAGCAAAAACTAGAATTTTTCGTTACCAAGGAACATAACAGAGTCTTGTTCTACATAGCCAAGTATTGAACTTGTTAAGGCTATTATATTATTATTAGTTTATTCATTAACATTAAATTAATTGTTAAAATTTAATGTAAATCAACTGTACTTCCGGTAAATATATAATTTTTTTTTAACGGGAAATGTCACAAGAACCTCGACTCTAATTATTACCCTTATTTAATAATTAAACAAAGGTATTTCATTAATTCCATCTCCAAATATCTTTGTTTTATGTTAATATTATAAAAGGTCGGGTCGTGTTTGACGTAAAGGGAAACATAGATTTTTAATTCATAAAGCCACACGACAGATGGTTCGTAGGTGTCGCAAGGCTTTAAACCCGCTGGGGAAATTGACTCGGCATTTTGCAAATGTACCAATGTTTCGAGTGTTACTCGAATGACTGCATCCACCGCGGAATGTGTGGACAGAGCTCATAACGACGAACGGCCAGCGTGTTTCGAAACGATTATGAGTCAGTACTGCGTAGAGCGCGTCGATTCGCATCGCGAGCTTGAAAATTGGACTCCATAAAACAAAAAACTACGTGCTGTAACTGAATTGTCGACACGTAAGTTAATGCCGTAATACATATTTAATCGATATTGAATGTCTTGTCTATTTGAATGGTTTCAGAATTAACAGAAGAAATCAATAGCGAAACGCCCAATAGTATTTAAAACTGTCATTAGATTAGAATCTGTCACATCATTTTTAATTATCAATATAATGTCATGACAAGTTATTACGTGCCATACAGGTTTCTACATTCAACACTCTGTTCATACTAGCACGCTGGTTACAGAAACTACCTTTCTCCCCCCCTCCAGTATCTGGCCAATTAAAATTATATAATAATCTAAAGCGATTCGCCTCGACTGCTTCGTTAATCAAGAGGTCGTGGGTTCAAATCTCGGTTCAAGTAATATGGGATTGGGATAATTTTATTAGTGGCTCGGAATCTAGATTAGGCCCGATGTATGGCAATAGACTCACCACATATGGCCTATACCACAGCGGGACGTCAACATCACTGGTAAAATGTGGTAGTGAACTGTAATCGCCTGCCTACTTTTCCGAGGATTATAGGCGTGTTATTACCTTTTTTTATAAACCTAATCTATCGAACATTCTCGAACTTTCTTATGTTGTGTACTTAAAGCTAACAGACTAATAAGCACAACTGTATTTGTCTTTAGTTCCGAAAGTTTATATCATTCTTACTATAAGGCTCCCTGTTATTAATATTTTGACTAAAATTATGTTCCTGGCGTGGTAGTCCAATGGTTAGCCACCACAATTGGCCAGGTAAGGTTGGGAATCGAAACCACAAGATTCGATTCCCAACCTGGATAAATAATATTGCAGCGAGAATGAGTGTTTATTCTGTCTGGGTGTAATTGTTGGATGAGTCTATTTATAATAATTCGTAATGGCGTGGTGCTAAGATTATTAATTTTTACTATTATTAATAACAATAATTAATAAAAATATTTAGTGGTTATATTGGGACTGTATCCTAATTACTGATATTGTAATGATTGTAATTGATTACTGATATTGTGTCGTTAAATATACTTAACATTTTATTTTAAAAAATTTATTAGTTAACTGCTCATAATAATATTACAACGAACACCGTGAAACTAATAGATAATTACCTGAAATCGAATTTATATTTCAGATATTAATATTGCAATTATTAAATCGTTTGTTTATTATTTTATCATCATCAATCATTAATGATATATTCCCGCGTGTAACTAAACAAAAACATTTAATCGAAAGTGTTGTTCAACACCGGCAACGAATTGAAAATTGTTTATGCAAATGTTGCGCGGGCAATACGTAAAATGTTAAATAGCGGTTTTTTGGAACGAAATTGATGTAATATTGTTCACGACGCTCATTTAATTGCAATCGAAGGTCAACGATAATTCAATATGTACGTGTACTACACATTTATATCATTAAATAAAAGCGTGAAATGAAACACTAATGATGTGTTTTCAGTACGAACAAACGTGTCCCGATCAAATAGATTTTTACCTTTGACCAGCGTTTATTTGCTAGTGAATTCAGACAGTAACGAGATGAACATATGTACTCCATATATTGTACATATATACTTCAACCGTTCTTTAACCCATCTTATGTACTCGGCGTACGATTTGCTAAAGGAAATATTTCGCAACGACATTTGTGTACTAATGTTCGAAGAAACTTTATGTGAAAGTAATGATTAATCGCTTGTGACCCATTTATTTAAATTACATGTTTATGTACCTAACTGTAATGACGTCAGGGTTGCGAACGATTTAAAAAACAAAAATTTAATGCATTTGCAACTCACAGGTCCGCTTAATACAAAATATATTACACACATTATAATATGAAGATATTAATGTCATGTTTACGTTTGATCTGAATTAAACAATAGTCGTCGTACTAACTAGAATTACGAGGAATTACGAGGAATTTTAAATTTTACTTTTCCTCAAACACGCGAAAGCTACTAATATATTAATGAAAGCTTTTTTTATACAAACGCAATTAATTATTTTACGAAAATGAATAAAGGTTCCCTGCGTTGTGAATAATTCTAGATTACCTACTTTATAGCACAGAAAAGAAAAAACAAAAAAAGTAACATCACGCCTGTAATCCCCGAAGAGGTAGGCAGAGGAATGTAGAACACTCCCACGTTTCACCA